>CAKAOH010041867.1:0-42593 GCA_916701665.1 Sebastiscus tertius | reverse complement strand
TGGTATTTCTTTTGTTTCCCCAACTAGGATAGTCAACACTCTCAATAAACAAAACACAAAGAGCACAGAATCTCAAAAGGGCCTAAAACAGACCAGAGTTTCTGGTTAGGCTGATAACACATGTTACATTGAGTGAAGGAGAGATCAGAATGACACTGGGTGTGCAGTTTCCCTCCTCTTTTAAGCCCTACAGAAAGGGCGTCGTTACCCCCTGATTGGCCAAGAGGGGAATGCACCAAGCTGCTCTCAACTATCATTTAAGAGCCAGTCCCCACACCCTGCGCAACAGGTGAACTGAATAACCCTCTAATCACTCAGCAATTCAACCAAAAAACACCAGAGAAAAGATAAATGACAGCAAGCACCAGAGAATTGGCAGCGGCCACAAGCCAACACATACACCAATCCTGACACTATAGGCAGATTTATCTGTAAGGCTCTTTACACAAAAACACAAAGTGCAATTCAGCCGCTGTACAATATGCAACCTTTTTTATTTGTATTTTTTTTCTTAAAATTATATTTGTTATTGCTTCTTATATTTTTGTATATATATTTTGATGTCCTTTTATATTTACTGTACTATTTATATTCTTTCTTTTATAGAGCTGCCCAACAAAAGGATTTCACACAATTGTACTATATATACTTTTATATATATTTTTCATATATAAACGGAACATGGACATGAACATATTCACTTACTAACAACACATTCAGTAGTGTTTGTATTAGTACCTGTATTAGTAAAGCAGTAGTGAGGTGTGTGGATTACACAGACCAACAGGACAGTGTTTCTTAAAAGAGATGTTGCTGTTGCATTTAAATATAGCTAGAGATTTAATAATTACATTTTGTTAAATGCTTTGCCAATTATATTCGCTATCCGATATCTGCTATTTCTAGGATATCCTCTGCAAAGAGCTAATTCATTTAAATTTAAGGCTTTGAACCATTTACTAATACCTTTGAGTTGCCAAAAAGTATGGGAATCCCTTCGGCAGGTGTTTTTTTTTATATGCAGCTCTCCAGAACAACAAATACAAAAAGTGACCACATTCCACATTCTTTTTCCCCAGCAGACATTTGTCTTGTCGAAGCAGTAAAAGCACAGGTGTAAATAATAACATGGAGCCATTTAAGTGAGTGAAAATGGATACTACCAGAGCCCTGGAACTGGCTCACCTAAATGGGATGCAGCCATCATTAATGTTACTAATATCCAACTGTCTTTTACCTGCTTTGACAAGTCAAAATGTCTCCTGTGAAAAGGGACTTTTCAGCGATTAAACATGTCCTATTAGAGACTTCAATATTGTTTATTGCAATGTAAGTTGCACAGACAATCAACAAAAGAGTAATTTGTTCTTTCCTGATCCAAAAACATTTAATTTAATTTCCATAATGAGCCCAGCACATCTTTATTGAACACATATTTAAATATTTACAGTCTACAATTTTTACAACAGAGCCTAGTATTTTCACTTTGCAGACAAATAGCAGAGGTGAGGTCCAACATGTTGCATCACTCAAAATACTTTGCTTAACAGTTCTTTCCAGCACCCTTCTCTCACAATTTCCTGTCTTCATCTCCTTCATAAAATCACACTTGCACACATTCACACGCTCATGAAAATCATAAAAAGGTGCTGATTTAGGCTAAAGTTCCTGGTTCCACATGTTCACAAAGCTGCTGCTTTCTTCTCTTTGTACGTCGCCATCATTTTCTTGATCTCTGCAATGGCCTTTCCTGGGTTGAGTCCCTGTGTGTCAAACGTGACAGTGAGAAATTAAAACTCTGTTAACTCTGCGAGAGGATGTGTGTGTGTGTGTGTGTGTGTGTGTGTGTGTGTGTGTGTGTGTGTGTGTGTGTGTGTGTGTGAGAATGCTACCAATGTACCTTGGGACACGTCTTAGTGCAGTTCATGATGGTGTGGCAGCGGTAGAGAGAGAAGGGGTCCTGAAGTTTAGACAGACGTTCCTCTGTGAATTCATCACGGGAGTCGATCATCCACCGGTATGCCTGTGGGATAAAAGAGCACAGTTGTCATCTGCTGTTTGCTCCATCATGAATCATTTTGTTGCATCAATTTTTAAAACGGAATATCTTGACACGATTCATAACATGATTCCTCTTAAACTCATGACTGATGACATGATGCCTCAAAGTGCGGCCTTAGCTGGAAAAATGCTGAATGTAACCAACATCAGCATGTCATCATTCAACAGTTGACAGCACTGAGCTGAAAGCATCACTAACCCTAAGTACAGCTGAGCCTGATAAAGTACACCTGAGTGTGAGATGTAAAAAACACCCACGACTAGAGGATAATGTCATTACTTTTTAAGGTGTCAGTTCATATTGTTTATACATTTCCTTTCCTTCCTATTATTAAAACATCGACACAATTTTCTATAAATGTGTATCTTTCACCTACAGATAACACAGTGCGTACATAAACAGAAAACAAAAATTAAAACAAGCTAAACAAGGAAAAAAAAGGTTTCATTTGATGTTTCTGTTGATATTTCTGCTGTTGCTCTGACTTTCTATTACAGTTTCATGCATATTACTTAAAACATCTTCACAAAATATGATCCATTTAATATCTCATATAATAAGTCAGTTACCTTTACTTAACTTAAAGAAGGCCCGTCAACAACTTTTCATTCTTATTGATTTTATAAATTACCTTTTCCATACTAAACAGTATTTGTCTTCTACTGTTTCCAGCCACTTGTTTACGTTGGGAGGTTCCAATTTTTTCTCACTTCTTGTTATTTGTTTGAGGGCTATAATTCTCAGGATTTCAAAATTATATAATTCCTCCTTTTGTAGGCTTTTCGGACATGTCCCAGGGAGTATATTATATTTTTCTAGGTACCCCGCTTACAATCTCATCAGATACTAACAACATGGCCTTTAGTCTGGCACCACCTTCAGGCTAAACGTCACATTATTTGCCTCACTAGTGGATCCACCAAAGTTTTCTTTCACAAGGCACCTCATTTTTCTATAAACTTCAACTCCTGTTGCCACATCAAATATCTGAATTATTGGGATATGCATCTCATAACTAAATCTGATTCCCCACCTGCATCAGGACAGCAGGTCCCAAGTATTTGTCTCCGTTCCACCAGTAGCTGGGACAGCTGGTGCTGCAGCAAGCACAGAGGATGCATTCATACAGGCCGTCCTGTTGGGTTAAGAAGATTATGATTAATAATAGTAGTGACACATCGGACACAAGACAGGTTAGCTAACCAGTTCTGTGGTGTAAAAGTGATGAAATGACCACAGTGGCCAAGATATGAAGATCTGTAATATGGCTGCCACAGCATCAGGTCTGTGTTTCTTACATTAAGACGTTGGTTTATTTACCAGTTTTTGTCTGTCCTCCACCGACTGGAAATACTGCTCCTTCCCTTCTTGAGCTGAATCCTTCTTTTTCAGGTAGGGCTCGATGGATTTGTACTGTGCATAGAAGTTGCTCATGTCCTGGTGGAAATCATAGGAGGGAGAACTCAAACAACCAATAAATGCACCACATACGGTTACCTTTTTTTAAATCCATGCTACATTCACACACCGTTCATGATCACTTAAACTTTCTACACTTGCAGTACTTACTGGCACCAGATCTTTGACCACATACATGTGTGGAAGCGGGTAGATTTTGGTCGGTTTGCTTGTGTTGGCGTCAATTTTGTTAAGGCATGCCAGTGTGTTGCCTCCGTTTATGTTCATGGCACATGAGCCACAGATACCTGAAGGAATACACAATCAATAGGTCACTGACATCCGGCACAAAGGTTCATATGTTCCATTTGTTTTTTTTATCTGAGTGGAAACTGTTGACATTATTATGTGCAAGCTGAATCTAGATTTATTTCTTACCTTCACGGCAGGAGCGTCTGAATGTGAGTGTGGGGTCAATCTCATTCTTGATCTTAATGAGGGCATCCAGAACCATTGGACCGCAGCTATATATCAACAGGAACAGGTCAATAGATTATATTATTGATTCATGTAAAAAGAAAAATACAGCTCAACAATGTTCTGTTCATGGACCCGGTTATGACTTACGTGTTAAGATCAATATCATATGTCTGCATCCGTGGTTTGTCTCCGGCGGTGTCTGGGTCCCAGCGGTAAATCTGGAACTTCTTGATCCTGGGTTCAGGAGCCGGGGCAGCGGCCGTCTGGGCGTGCCGTACCATCTGTATCACAGATAATAAACAAGTGAGGCAGAATATATGAATCACAGAGAAGTATCACATGGAGATTCTACACTTTTTTCAATTTTTATTTCCTCCAATTGGTTTCTCCTTTCATCCCTTCTACTAAAAGTGCATTCTTTTAAGTAAAATAAAGAGCAATAAAAGCAAGAGCTATGTACAAAAGAAGACGTCATCATGTGACCTAGCTGCTGTTTACGTCAACTGAGTCTAAAATGGGAAGCACTTGGTAATTTGATCCTGTGCCACCAGAGGATACTACTTGTACCATTATGATCAACTCATGCAAACAACTATAAATATTAAGCTTTATTTGTATTTCACAAATCCAAAATAATAATAATAACAATAATTTTAGTTTAGGCATTAAGTGCTTTCCAGGTTAAAAAAAATGACAGAATAAAATTAAAAAATGAGCCCATACATTAACAGCTGGAGGTGCAAGTGCAGAATAAAATAAATAGTTCATATAGGTAGGTAACGTGGATAAATAAGAGAAATAAGCTCATATAAAGCTGGTGAAATTTAAGTACAGTGAATAACCTCATATATACATTATGTAGTCATATTATTTCTTTATATTAATCTTGTCTCTAGGTGGAGGCTTCAGATAAGCTCAGTGTGTTTTTTTCCTCTTCCTGCACTGTATATTATTAATTTATTTTTTTGTTATGTTGTGTAGTCTTAAATTGTGCAAAACAAAAAACAATATTAAAAAAAATATTTGAAAATATCAGAAGTAATCTCATATAAAGCAGATAGAATGCAAATAAAGCACAATTTAAATATAATATAATAGAGTTATAATAACACACCATAAAGAGGAAACATTAAGTGATTAACAATGACTGCTTTACAGTAAAAGGAAGAGGCGAACTAACATAATAAAACAACCAAAATAATAAAATAAGTCCAACAGACCTTTAAAAACCACATCATGTACCCTAAAAAAAAATAATATAGATATTTTAAATCGTAAAAACTACAGATAAAATCTTTCAGAGTAGAAATTAATATTATATTGTGCCAGTTATACTATGAGTTAAACAGTCTAATGCAGTTTATTCCATTTCATTTCATAAGAAGGTATGGAGTCTCCCTCTAGTGGCAGCTTGGATGAACTAACATGAGAGTGTTACATCACTTCACAGTCTAGAGTTACTTAACTGACTCTTTGAGGACAATGAGAGGTGGACTTCAGCACAGTAACTTAAATATTATTTATACAGTTGTGAGTAGTTAACACATATTTTTGCACCCTAAACGTTTAGATTTGATATACATATAGATATATATAATGCTTTAATGGAAGGGATGGTGTTGTACAACAGCTCAGCTCATTCACAATGCATAGGTTTACTAAGCATTTATTATAGTGTATTGATAATGGACTGTTTTGCTGAATGTAAATACTATTAATGTAATTATTCTTTAACAGGCTTCTTCAACAGTCTGTCACATTTACACACATATAGCCTGGGAGCAGGGTGTGTTTTTACAGGTCGTTTGATGACAAAACTAGCTAACACACTTTGGGATGATTCACTGTAGCCTAGAATAAACCTAAAGGTCAATAAATCAACACAAACACCCAATAACATACACATTTCTTAAAGATAAAGATGTCTGTTACTGAATAAAATATGTTGTACTCACCACCATCATGCCAGAGTTTCTAATAGCCAGAACATTTCGACTCAGGGCGATGCTAACCACCGACATTTCTGTTTTCTTGTGTGGTACTGTAGTAATGTTGACTCCTCTGCAGAGCAGACAGGACAGATCACTTTATTGTCTCAACTACCTGCTATGTAAGCCTAAGCCACGCCCCCTACGTACATCTGCGTGACGTAAGCACGTCGGAGTACGCCGCTGTTGTGTTGCCTTCACGAACTCCCCACCATGGATGTATAGAAAACTACAGCTCCCCACTAGTGATGTGTCAGTACGAACGAGTCGACTCTTTGAGCCGGCTCTTTTAAGTGAACGATAAGAGCCGGTCCCCGTCCGAGAGCCGTTTTTTTTTTACTTTTTTCTTTAATAAATTCAAGGCAGAATGATAGGACAATCTTCTCCGCGCCATGGGCACTCCATGCACTGACTGTGACTGAATGTTTTGTTAATGACGTCCGTGCGACCAATCAGGTGACGACAGACAAGGATCATACCATCAAGCAGGGGGTGGCGGGGGTGCGCGGCGCGCTGACGGTCTACAGGTACAGAGCAGGAGGAAGAGGAGGAGAGAAAGAGAGAGAGGAGTGCGGTATGCAAATAGCAGACAAGATGAGTGACAGTTGGAAATGAAGCAGCATATAAAATTATGGTATTCTGGAAATTTTAAGGTTTAGTATAATTATATTGAATAATTTAAGTGATACATGTGCACACATACTAATCATAGGTCAAAACAGCGCTAAATTTGGCTGAACTATTAAAGGCAGAAGTGGTAAAACGAAGAGCCGTTTGGGAGCCGAAAGTGCCGGCTCTTCTTGGTGAGCTGAGCCAAATGATCTGGCTCACTAAAAAGAGCCGTAATTCCCATCACTGCTCCCCACTCAGCTCTTTCAACCGGCTTTCATACCACAAACTGGCACGTGGATATTTTTTTTTTGTGCTGTAGCTGGAGAATAAAATGAGCCTCAAGCATGAATATGGCGCTTGTCATGTTTCCATATAAAAACACATGCTTTACTTAATTAGGTCGTAAATGTACACTTCACATCCATTAAAAGCCTATATATCCGACAGCACCTGAAGGCACCATATGTCTTTCGCAACCATCATGGTGAAACCAGGGTCAGTTACATATAATGATTATATATTTATATATGTACCCATAATAAACATACAGTGCCATTGCAGGTCTAATTAATTTTAACAGGTTTATGATAATTATGATTTTTACTTTATCCCAATCATTCTTATTTGATGATAGTGATATTGATTTAAAAATATATATTTTTTCTGCCCTTTACTGAATGTATTCTATTTGGGGGTATATTTTAATACTATACATGTTTCTTATTAATTTCTTCTTTGTCTCAATATGTCATATTAAGGCCATCTTAATGAAGTACTTTAGATCTTGTGTTATACTTAGTGTGCATTGTTACTCAATATATCTTTGACCCTATAAAATAAATATGCCTCCCCCCCTTTTTATTTTCTATTAACTTATTTGTTTAATTAATTTATTATTACTCTCTTATTTTTTGTATTATTATTGTTGGTTTTTTTGTTTTGTGTGTTTTTTTGTTGTTTTTTTAATTATATTCTTTCTTTTTATCATTATTATTATTATTATTATTATTATTATTATTATTATTTCTTTTCTTAATTGTATTTCAATTTTGAATATTGAAGTTGTTTTCTCTAATGTACTCAATAAGTTTGTCTATAAGCTCAACTACTTCAAAAATTGGTTTATAAACTATTGTAATTATGAACTGTAAATTGCATATATGAAAACAACCTCGAAAAAAGGGAAAAAATAAAGTATAAAAGAAAATTGAATATATATGCAATATGCCGTAACTGATTTTTTTTCTGCAATAGCCCAGTTTCCCCAAAGAAATCACTTTAATCTAAATAATATCAACAGTCACTTTTGATAGACCCCTTAGCTTAGTGTATGTTGCCTTAATAAAAGGCCAATAAAAGAGATAGGAGCCACTCTGTGTGATTACACTATGTACATTTTTATGTAGTGTAGTAATGTAATGACTGCCTGTCTGTTGTCATTCAATATCCATGACATCACTGGGACAGAGATGTACACAATAAAGCTATTCAGATGGTAATGAATTTGAAGGTCGGGGGAAAAACTTAGTGTATATTATACAAAATTGAACATTCATGATTCACTCTCCAGATTAGAAATAATCTGCACCCCTCATCATATTAGAGCACACAACCTACAGGGCTGCTCAAACATCCCCCTGGCTCAGACCCTAAAATATATTACTCCTGTTTCCCCATTAGAGAAATTGTTGTCTAATGTTATTATTTTCAGTCTGAATTGTAAAAATATCCATCAATCACACAAATAACCAATAAAATAATAAGGACCCCCTGGACCCACAATGATAATACATAGCTTAAGCATTAATAAGCAATATTGGACAGTATCAGATGCAGCCTAAAGTGATTTTATTGTTTCATATTTTCAGAATAAAAGCATATGAAAAAACAAAATAAAGGGAATATTTCTTGGATGTATTGCACTCCACTCAACAAACATAGGTTGAAACTGACATTTCACAGACTTCAGCTAATTTGATAGAATAATTTAGGGAGAACGTAATGTGGTATATATTAGGCTACTTTATCACGTTTAACAACCCACTCTTTATCCATTTATGTGTATATGTGTGGGTATGTGTGTATATGTGTACTGTATATGTGTGTATACGTATAAGGTGAAAGCTTCCCATGTTCAATTGTTAATAATTATTACCTCTGGAGGAACCAGGCGTTTAAAAGTTTGTCAATTGTACTGCATAAAGTCTTGTTTTAAATGTGCACAATGTTATGTTAATCTGTTGGCAGTAATACTGATTCTGTAATGTGAAATGAATGCTTTTCCAAAATAAAAAGTAAAATTACAAAAAAGAAACTGACATTTCAGTGTAAAACAAACAAACATTTGTCTGAATATTTTTTTTAAATATTATTTCTTCAGGTTTATTTTAATTCTCTATAATTCTGCCATTGATATATGGTATAACAGGCCATACGAATAACTATAAAAACATAGAATAGAATAGAATAGAAAGCTTCATTGTCATTGTATTAAATACAACGAGATTCACAGTTGCCACTTCTGGTCAGTGCTTTAAAACAAATACTTGACAAGACTAAACGAGGCAGGTAAAACATATAACAGGTAAAACACACACAGTTATAAAGTAAATAAAATAGGTAAAGTAGATGTAATGAATAAATATAAACAGAAGTGTTACACTAGAAGTATAAAATATAAAAATAGATGTAAAGTAAACAGAGGTAATTGCACTTGTAAAATAGGTAGGGTAGATGTAATGTAATGTAATTTTATATAATAATTTATAACTTGATCAACTATACATTCCTCCTTCTGTTTCACTGTGTATTTATTGTAAAATGTTCCAGGCCATATTTAATAAATACTTGTATTTATTTTGAAAGTTTTGGCCGGATGTTTCTATCACCTGTTGCTGTCTACTTGACGCTGGTCCAAAAAAGCAAGCATGGGTTTACTAGACTAGACCACCGTGGAGAGGCTCTGAAACTCAAAGTTACAGCCCGGTAGTGCAGCCTGTTGCTCAGACACTTTTGAGGCAGAATGTCGTGGCTCTTCGGCTGGGGGAAGAGCTCCAGCACGCCGCCGCTGGAGGAGCAGATACGGGCTGCTGCAGCTGAAGGAGCCGGCGGTGCTGCAGGAGGCTCCGGGGGAGACAAACCAGGAGACAAGTGGAGCAACTTTGACCCGACTGGACTGGAGAGAGCTGCAAAAGCTGCAAGGGACCTCGACAAATCAAGTGTGTACTCATTTTTTTTCTTTTACCAGCATTTAACATAAATACTTGCTTATAAGTATTTTATTTACTGGACTGGAACAAAAACTTTCCCATGTTGGTACGTTGTGTTCTTTTCGGATGAATGTGCTTCACGCCAAATTACACTCAAAAAATGCGAAGTTGAAAGTGGAGTTTCAAAATGGCAAATTTGCACACTTTAAATATTATGTTTTATGATTACTGCTAAACTATCAGGTGTTATTCTTTAATTCTGCATACATCTATCAAACTTAGAAGCACAATATTGATAACATTTCAACTTTTTAAACTGGTTTAACCTGTTTTAATGTGATGTGACAATCAGAAAACTAGTCTAAAGTAGTTCTGAAGTATGTGTAATTTCATGGTGTTTTTTTAAATAGAGTTTGGCTTGCAGGTCGAGGGAGAAAAGAACAAATGAGGGTGTTGAATTACTTATAAAGTTGCACATGGTTGCAACAAGCATGCCAACCTTTGTGACCTCCACACATTCTGCAGCTTATATAGACAGCTTTGGTGGGCGTGTCAGGGAACACAGATGGAACAAAGTGTCCCCAGTCCATCACCTGTCTTGTGCCACATAGACATGTCTCCTTTCATGTCAGCATGTATGTGCAGATGAACATGTGTTCACTGTGTGGAGGTGTTTTTTTTACCCAGTGTATATTTGATTCATTCCCCTTTTTAAATTTCTGCAGTTCTGTCTACAAACAGGCTTAGGGTCCACGTCATCTTGTGCATGTTATACCCAAAAGTGTAACTATAATTGTCCCGGTGGTTAAAAATTTAAATAGTTGAATAAATAAAGCAGCACCACTCACTGTTTTTTATTTATTTATTTATTTTGTATTTTCAACAGGACATGCCAAAGAAGCGCTGGATCTGGCTCGCATGCAGGAGCAGACTGTACAGCTGGAGCATCAGAGTAAAGTGAAAGTAGGTGTTTGGAAGAGGGTGATTTTGTCGTCTCTGATGTGATTGTGTGATCAACTGATACTGTGCTCAGGCTAAACCGTGATGTCAGTAAGCATATAACACAAACCACAAACTCCCCCAACAGGAATATGAGGCGGCTTTGGAGCAGCTGAAGGGCGAGCAGATCCACCTCCAGGGCGAGGAGCGACGCAAAACACTGGCAGAGGAGACAAAGCAAAACCAGGCTGTATGGAATTAACACTAAAATAAAACACAAGTTTCACCTACAAGATATTTATATGTGAATGTAATAAGTTCTTTTCTGTGTCACCTCCAGAGGGCACAATATCAAGACAAACTTGCCAGACAGAGGTATGATGATCAGCTGAGGCAACAGGTAAACCTTTTATAAATGGACACTTGTAAATCAACACCTGATTACCTGCATGCTCATGTTTCTTTTTAAATCCACAGCAATTCCTCAACGAGGAGAACCTTCGCAAACAAGAGGAATCTGTTGTGAAGCAAGAGTCCATGAGAAAAGGTAGAAGATAAATGCATTTTACACATTATTCATCCACTCATAATGTCACGTAAAAACTAATTTTTTACCCAATTCAAAGATGCAATAAGTAGGATTTGTGTTGTTCCGAAGTAAAGAGTGACCATGATACTGTACATCTGCAGGTGTCAATACGGCTGTTGATCAGCACTGATGATGACTCAGAGATTACATGGCTCACTGTGAGATTTGTGGCTCACCAAAGTCTCCCCTGGGCCTTTAATCTGTGTTAGAAGAAAGCTAGCCAACCCAGTGGAGTTTCATGACACTCACTAACATTATTCTGGTATTTATCATGATGATGAATTAGCTCTTCATTAGACATTTGCGTTGGTTCTCTGCTCTAATTAACTCGATTATCCACTTTTTATTTTGTTTAATTGTACAACAAGAAAACAGAGACATGAATAGACCGTTGTAATAGTGTCTTAATAAGTAAATAAACCAAAAATAAGTAAATTAATAAAGAGTGTAGGGGTGCATACAGTAATAATCAGCAAAACAAAGTGTTCTTTTTGTTTTAGATCCTGGTGAAACACCCACAGATAAATACCACCAGTAATGCATTACTGTAATATTATGACTTTCTATAGTAACGAGTAGTGTAAGGGATTACAATTTACAAAACAGTAGTTATATTTTGGTTATTAATCCAATGCGTTACTGCGTCACCAGAGCGCGTTTTGTCTTTTGTGCCAGGTAGACTTATGTTACAATGACGTGAACCCACGGCAGGTCAGTGTACATCTTCGCTGCGCGTCAAGTTGAACGTTGGTGAACTTTCACTTAGGGCTGCACAATTAATCAAAATTTTATTGAAATCACAATATGTCCTACTGCAGCTGTCAAATCACAAGAGGGGCAATATTTGTTAAAGGGGAAATGTGTGTCAAAATACCATTTTAAATTAAATATTGTGGTGCTGCAGAGATGTCCTGGCCTACACATCATATTCTACAGACTTGAGAAAACATCTTTGTTTGCTACAGATCTCTGCAAAAATCACACCATAATCATTTTAATGTTTTTCAATGAAAATGAGAAAAATTATGTAAAAATGATCATCCCTCTAATATCGCAAATCAAATCATAGTTAAAATAATCACAATTACATAATTTTTCAAAATCGTTCAGCCCTTCTTTCAGCCGAATATCGCCTCGGGCGCATGTGTGACCGTGAGGGAGTGGAGGGTGCAAAAGTATGCAGTGCACCCTCAGTTTAATATTTTGCAGCCTGAGTTGAAATTTGAATGATAACCGCCAAGTGCAAGGTGGAAGGTCTTCTAGGCGTCTCCATGCGCACCTTCTATTTTGGTTCATACAGTATATGTGCCTCAACGCAACGTGTAAAACAGCTGAGTGAACGTGAATATTGATCAACGGGTGCTGGACTCATAGTTGGAAAAGAGGCTATAATGCGCTCTGGTAACCGGACGTCTCCTTAGTAGAGTTATAACCGACTAGTCTGATGTGTGTAGAGGTCTGTACGGTGACACTGTAGCAGCCTGGTGTTGTTTTCAGCCCATTTAATGAAGGTAAACACAGTGAACGGCCGCCGTGCGTAACAGTAAAATGCAGAGAGGGTTTTCCATATTAGAAGATTAGAACAAAGGAACTGTATCTGTTAATAAATTAGTTCGATCTAGTTTTGGCACCGTGTTCAGTTAAACCACACTGATTTAAATAGGTCAGCCCTGTCAGAAGTGGTCGTTATGAATATCTGCCTCTTTGCCTCCCAGCTACCATCGAACATGAAATGGAGCTGAGACACAAGAATGACCTGCTTCGCGTTGAAGCGGAGGCCAAAGCCCGCGCCCAGGTGGAGCGGGAGAACGCAGACCTGATCCGGGAGCAGATCCGCCTGAAAGCTGCTGAACACCGACAAACTGTCCTTGAATCTATAAAGTGAGGCCAAAATGACTTTCCACTTCCCTTAATCCTCAGAGTAACTGGCATGTTATCTCCTAGTATCTCTCTCGGTTGCGAGTAAAGTCCCAGAGGGCGGCAGCGAGCGTGGCCACCACGGCGGCGGCAGTCTGTGTGATAATTGTGTTTTGTTCCTGGCAGGACGGCGGGAGCGGTGTTCGGGGAGGGATTCAGGGCCTTTGTCTCCGACTGGGACAAACTCACCGCCACGGTAAATCCATGTCAGACCTGTCACGCTTTGTCACATTTTCACCACAGGAGGACTGCAGAGGATTATGGGAAGCAGTGGTTTGATATGCTGTACAATGTGTTTCCCTTTTTGTCCCCCACAGGTCGCTGGGTTGACACTGTTGGCGGCAGGAGTGTATACTGCCAGGAACGCCACGGCGGTGGGCGGGCGCTACATAGAGGCTCGTCTGGGCAAACCGTCGCTGGTCCGAGAGACCTCCAGGATAACTGTGGTAGAGGCCATCAAGCACCCAATCAAGGTCAAACTGCATCCTCATTATCATGCAGGATGTGTGTAAATCAGTTTTCAAACTGTGGGGCGCATAGCCGGGGGAAAATGTGATGCACAATTAATGTTTTGACGTCTTTTTCACGGCGTAACGGTAAACAAATCTTCTCTTTATACATCCGTGGTAGTGATGCTGTTCAGTTAGACAGGTAGTCTGTAGGTTTACACAATGGACAGATATTTGACAGGGACAAAAAGAAAAACAGACGATGCTTCAGAGGCGAACAAGACAACGTGCTCATCTGACGATAATCAAAAGAAAATACAACAAAGTCGGGCTGCACCGATTAGTTCGAAGCTTCGTTCATGACGTTGACATTCTAATTATTATCAAACTTACAGAGACATTATCCTACCGTCCACCTTCTCTTCCCTCCTCTCTCTCAAACACACACAGAGCGAGCGACGCAGCGCTCAGTCCGTCTTTGTAATTGCCTCAGCCTGGGGTGACCAGATGTCCCACTTTCTGAGGGACGTCACAACATTTTTATCCCTTGTCCCACGTCCCACATATTGAGACGATGTCCCACATTTTCATTGGCTCTAGTTTTCAAAAGTCAAACCGCTGCAGGACAGATGCTTTTCTAAAATCTGTTTTTTATCCAATGGCTGTGAAGAAAGCAGGGAAGGCTGTCATCACGGAGCTGTTTGCTGTCAAACTGCGCACACGTGGTAAAACTTTATTGAAAAAAGAAAATTCACTACATGTTTTTATCTAACAAAATATTCTGCTTCAGTCCATATTTTTCGTTATTTAGCTTTCCAAAAACAAGTTTCACTGCAGTTTAAAAACGTTTTCTCTCCTGCACACACCTGTAATAACAGGGCGGTCTAGCAGCAACCCAACAGCACCATAAATTACTTTTATATAAATATAAATAATAATGCAGGCGGTGGGAGATGAGAAGAGATCAGTGTGTATTTTATGTCAGCTGACAGTACGACAACCAACAAATTTAGAAGACTTTTAGAAACATTACATCCCAGTCACGTCAATAAAGAAGTGGTTTGATAAAGTTTAACCCTCATCCTACCAACTTATTTAACATACTAGGACTACCGACTAAATAAACTATGAGAAACAGACATCCTCCGAAAGGGGGGAAGGTTTGAGAACCACTGGTGTAAATAGTATACTTTAATGAGGGAGCTTCAGATGTAAATAAATGCGTTCAGCATAGGGATTATTTTGTTAATTTTGAAAAGCACTGTTCATAAATAACAGTGAAATGACTGGATTCTTGTTGTAATTGAGATTTTCGACATCAGCCTGTAACAGCTGGTAGCGCATCAAATTTATTTCCTGTCAAGAAATAGCTTAAATGGATTTGTTTATTCGTGTATCGACTGTAGTAAATCCAGCTAATCCGGCCAAATGAGCTGAATGTGGGAGAATTTTAACATGAAACTGGCAAAAACTTCAAAAACGCTATCAGTTATACCAATGAAGTGTGTTAAATGAATGAGCACATTCACCAAGATAGCAAGCGAGTGGATGTGTGCTGAATGTTTAAGTAGTTAATTTCAGGATTGCTTTTCACATTTTTACCCCTAAAATCTGAATCATTGACAAGAAGCTGAACATTTGAATTTGTCCGTAGCAGCCAGAGCAGAAGAGTCTCTTATTGGTAATAAAGTGTTAAAATGATGTTGATTTTCTGTGACTGGATTATAAGAAATACGGTTTATAAGCTCTCAGATTTCAGATATAATTCCTGTGACTACCTGTTAATTAACTGAAATGATTTGTGCTGAAGTCAACATGCTGTTTCCGTTGTTTTCCTAATTTTTAGACAACCAGGCGTCTGAGAAGCCGACCGCAGGACGCCTTGGAGGGCGTGGTGCTCAGCGTGAGTCACGTTTTTTTTTTTTTGGCGTATTGATATCTTCTGAATTCAACATTCATGGACTCTTTTTTTTAATGACTTTGTGAAAAACGCTGTCATTGTGCTGTGGATCACACAGGCAGCGTTGGAGGGACGTGTGAGGGACATTGCCATCGCCACTCGTAACACCAGGCAGAACCGAGGCTTGTACAGAAACATCCTGATGTACGGACCTCCTGGAACTGGAAAAACACTCTTCGCCAAGGTACGAGTCCAACACCTTTTGATTTTTCTCTCTTTTCATGTTTTGTTTTGTCATTGTACTAGGGTTGGTCCCAAATATTTGACTATTCGGTTATTCGTTCGTTGGGTAGGAAATCGATTTTCAATTTTGGTAGTCAGATATATATTTTTTTTTTTAACCCCTCGGGATTATAAATGCATAAAACACACCAAACCTTTTGGAAAATGCTTCTTATTCAATAACTAAACAAACACCAATACTGTAGAATAACAGGATCCTTAAAAATGAATGCCTTTTAATTAAACCGAAAGACACGTGTTGCAGCGCTATCCCGTGAGTCCCTCCCGAGTCATGTCACGGAGACGAGAAAAGAGCCCTCGTTGCCATTGCGTATGTCAGAGCGAAACACATGCGAGGCCTGGGCTGAAAGGACCGATAGGAATCCTCCGCAGGCTGCATTACCCATGGGCTTGCAGCCGGGCACTGCCGGGATCGGCGGTGTGTATAATGTGTGGAGACAGCAGCCTCAAAACGCTGCTGTTTAGGGGGAGAGCGCCCGCAAGATGCTAAGAGCAGAACAGAGGCGTGTGTGCACCATCCACACAAGGCGTAAAAAGGAGCCCGTGCTGCCTACTAACTGAGTGGTTAAAGTGCTCCTCACGGCAGTCCAGCGGTCCTGGTCACCCCCCTCGCTCCCTATCCGAAGCTTTGAATATTCGCTGTTGATTACTACCGAAGCTCTGGAGCCCAAAGAATTGTAAAGCAGTATATTTTCTGTATATTTAGCTGAGCTGTTAATTAATATATGTAAGACTTTGTTGTGCATTTCTGTTTGCCTCTCTGTTCCTTTTTCCAACAAAGCTCTTTCCGTTGCCTTTCAGAAACTGGCTCTCCATTCGGGGATGGACTTTGCCATCATGACAGGTGGGGACGTGGCACCCATGGGGCGCGATGGAGTCACTGCCATGCACAAGGTGTTTGACTGGGCCAGCACCAGCAGGCGAGGGTAAGGCACTTTAATCTGCTCCATTAACACTCAATGAATTAATACTATGATGTATATATCAGCTGTTTAATGAACTCTATATGTCGCGTTACATACTGAGCTGCTGTTATTCTCCATTAAAAGGCCTTTACATTAAAATGGCAGTTTTTAAGCCCCTTCTCTTCGATGCTCTCTAATTCTCTGCAGCGTCTTGCTGTTCGTAGATGAAGCTGACGCGTTCCTGCGTAAGCGTGCCACAGTGAGTTCAGCTGCAGTGCCATATGCATGGTGATGATGCCCTGTGCTTTAATCATAAATTCATGAGTCATGATTTTTGCATTGCAGGAGAAAATCAGTGAGGACCTGAGAGCCACCCTCAATGCATTCCTCTACCGCACCGGGGAGCAGAGCAACAAGTTGGTATCTATTCACCGTGCATGGCTGGGCATGAAAAGGTCACTGCCACGGCTGAAAAGGTCACCGGCCGAGTCTAAGTAGTCTCATTCTGTCTCCTCAGGTTCATGCTGGTGCTCGCTAGTAACCAGCCGGAACAGTTCGACTGGGCCATTAATGACCGCATTGATGAGATCGTGAACTTTGCGTTACCTGGACTGGACGAGAGGGAAAGACTGGTGCGCCTGTATTTCGACAAATTTGTGCTCGGTCCTGCTACTACAGGGAGACAGTGAGTACTCTTATTGTATTTCAGATTCAAACGGCTATTGTTGATGCTCCGTACCAGAGATGATTTACTACCACAAAGGAAAGCATTGGTCTCTAGAGGTCGCCCTGCTAGCTCCAGTTGCATAATGGTGTGTATAATGTGTTCAGTCCTGAAATCAAAGTGGAGTCTGAGTCTTTACTTATTGCTTTCATAAAATGGTGTTTAAGTCCTCAGGAAGTGTAGCACACAAGGCGCTGCAGAGTGCATTGGTTAAAGCCCTGTCTACACGTTTACAGATATTTTAAAAAATGTATATTTCCTCTACGTTTTGTTGGCCTCTCGTCCACACGCAAAATGTTTTGGGTCACAAAAACAGATATTTTTGAAAACGCCTTTTAAGGTGCAGATTTTTTAAATATCCGTTTGCTTTGTGTTGACATGTAAAACGGAGCGTTTGGGAAACAATAGGCTCGTTCGAGACGAGCCAGGCCTGCGCAGAATCGATCACCAGCTATCGGCACACAATGCTTGCCGGTTAGATTTGTGTCGGACTTGATCCTGACTTGCTCTGACGTCATGCACATGTGGATAATGATAACCTCAAGAGATGGAGGTGGCTTGCTTTGTGTAATAAGCTTGTGCCAGAAACAATAACAAAGATGGCGGACTACCGGCTCTACCGGTTAGCACTATTTGGACGAATTACTACTTCACATCTGAAAAATGTTGCAGTCACAGGAGGCCAAAGCAGGAACACATTAAACACATCGAGGCTGAATGATTGAATGTGCTTTGGGGCGATTGAAGGCGAGGTTTGGAGGACTCAGAAGGGCGATGGACATAAACCCGAATGACCTCCCTTCATTTATGCATGTAAAGAGACAGTTGATGACAGTCATGCAGTTCGACCAGGAATCACAGCGCCCCCTACCAACAAATACTGTTATCGAACTGACTGTAATGAAGCCGAAGGAAAGGGAGTGAGAAACTCCTTGAATCTTAACTTGTGATTACACTTGTGGTGATATGTAAATATTAGTTTGGAGCCGTTTTTGCGTTAGAGTGTGGACGGAGATTTTTTGTAAAACGAAGGTCATGGATAGATTTTAAATGGAGGGGAAAATATCAGTTATTAAAAATATCTGTATATGTGTAGACAGTGCCTTAGTTAAAGCTCAAGGCTCAGTTACTGTACAAACCTCTTGTGCTTCAACTCAACAGGAGATTAAAGTTGGCTCAGTTCGACTATGGCCAGAAGTGCTCAGACATTGCGGCGCGAGCAGAAGGCATGTCCGGTCGTGAAATCTCCAAACTTGGCGTGGCCTGGCAGGTGAGTAAACAAACCCGTTGACACAAAATATGAATCTCATTCGAAACAAATCCAAAGCTTTTTATTAAATTTGTTTTCCTGGAAGGCTGCTGCATACTCTTCTGAAGATGGAGTCCTGACCGAAGCGATGATTGACTCAAGAGTTGATGATGCCGTCAAGCAGCACGCACAGAAAATGGACTGGCTGCTGATGGAAGCAGGTGCGGGGGTTGGCAAGGTCGGCGTGCTCCTCCCTAAGGAAATGGCTGCAGGAATCGCAGCCCAGGAAGCTGCTTCACTCGCACAAACCAAAGATACCGTGCCGACTGTACAACAAGTCCTTCCACTCATCGAGGTTGTGAGCAACGCTGCCCAGGCGGAAGCTCTACCTGCAGAAGTGGAGGCAGAAGCTATCCTCACAGAGGCCGCCACTTTGGTTAAAGAAAGTGAAGCGGTTGCTGCGATGACCGTAGAAACTCCAGTCCTGAGTGAAACCATTGTTGAGACGGCTGCTGCTGTCCCGTTGGTGCAAGAGGTGGAGGCCATCAAGGACCTGACAGAGGAGGTTGTTCTAGGCACAGCTGTAGCTGCAGACACTGTTGTTCCTGAGGTGAAGGATATCGTCTCTGAGGTTAAAGAGGCTGAGGGTATACCAGCTGCAGCCGTCCAGGACACTGCTGCTGTGAGTAAAGAAGAGCCACCTGCTGATGTAGCTGCTCAAGAGGCCATCGAAGTAGTCAAGGAGGATGTTGTAGCACACTCGGAAACGTCAGTCTCTGCTGTTGCTCCGGAGAAGGAATTAGAGGTCTCTAATGTTGTCCAGGAGTCAGAGGTTGCAGTAGCTGGACTCTCCCAGGAGACCGTTGCCCAAGAAACTGAGTCGGCTGCCGAGGAAGTAGCGACTGATGCTGCAAAGGTTGTCGAAGAAATTGCAACCAACGTTGCCCAAGTGTCCGAGTCCCTGGCAAACATTGCAAAAGAGGCTGAAGCAATAACAACTGACGTGGCAAGGGTGGCCGATGCCGTAGTAACCATCACCGAGGAGATGGAGGCAGTCATCACCAAGGAGGTTGAAGCGGTGGAAAGTGATGTCGCCAAGGAGCCAATTGAGGTTGTAGCAGAAACAGCATCTGAAACATCAGAGGCTACTAAAGAGGTTGAAGCGGTAGTGGCAGATGTGGTGAAGGAGTCTGAGGGTGTTGCCGCAGAGGTTATTAAGGAGGTCGAACCTGCGATGGCTGAGACTGCCGCCAAGGAAGCTGAAGTCTTCTCAACAGAGTCTGCCATTGAAACTGAAGCCAAGGAGCCTAAGACTACCGCCATTGACGCAGAGGGTCTGACTTTGGCTACAGAGATCGCTGCCAAGGAAGCCGAAGTCACACCTGCAGAGGTTTCTATGGAAGCCGAAGTCACACCTGCAGAGGTTGCCATGGAAGCCGAAGTCACACCTGCAGAGGTTTCCAAGGAAGCCGAAGTCACACCTGCAGAGGTTTCCAAGGAAGCCGATGTCGCACCTGCAGAGGTTTCTATGGAAGCCGAAGTCGAAGTCGCACCTGCAGAGGTTGCCATGGAAGCCGAAGTCCTAACAACTAAGGAAACTGACTCTGTGGCTACAGAAGATGTGAAAATACCCGAGACCACTGAAGATGCTGCCAAGGAAGCTGAGGCCAAAACGACGAAGGCTGCAGAGGAGGTGGAGACCGTAGTAACTGAAGTCACCGATGACACAAACTCAGCAGCAGTTCCCAACATAGAAACCAAGGCTGATCCAGAGACCGTCGCAGTGGAACAGTCTGAGAAACTTGAGAGTCCAGCCGCCGAGAAGTCCGCGGCCTCTCAGACTCCCAGCACTGAAGAAGCTGAACCCAGTCAAACCGAGAAGCCTCTTTCAGACAAACAGAGCGGAGATGACGACAAACCACAAGCCAAGCCAAAGAAATGATCACTTGAAAGCTTCGATGAGATGCTCTCGTGAATGAAGGGCTGTTGTAATTGTTAAACACTTTTTACACCCTCAAGTGTGAAACACTCACCTTGAATTCTGTCTACTCTTCTGTCAATATGTTTGTAACTTAATTAGGGCTGTCCTCTTGTGTTTACCAGAGATGTGCTCATCAGTTTCTTGGAAATAAGCCATTCAGCATGAAAAAGGCAAAAAAAAACGACTGATCGACTTAAAAAATATTGGTCGAAGAAGACAAAAATGACCGATTAGTCGAGTAATCGACTAAGAGAGGGCAGCCCTAAACTCAGTAACTGTGTATGCCAACGTAAAGGTAATAGTGTGATTATGGCCTGTAGATTCGCAAGAGTCTCAGTAAAAGCATGTGTGGACCACTACAATTGTCTGACTGTTGCATTCTGCTTTCTTTCTTTCTCTCCTCTGGTCGTTGTTGCCATTTTCAAAGTCTGTTTCTGTGTGACAGTTTTTGAAAATTGACCCTCTAAAAGGGATATTCTTGCATGTTTGCTGAGCAGTTCTGGCAAGAGTTCAATCTGCAAAGTGTTAGTTCAGAATATTTCTTCCCTGGCACTTCTAAAGCGCACCAGAGAGCTAACGGAACAATGGCCAAGGATCAGGGAGAAGCGAGCACTGAATCTGTCCCAAAAAAAAAAAAGGCTATTAAATGTGTATGATTGTTAAAAATGAAAAAAATACATCATACAGGCAGAGAACTGTATTAAACATTGCTAAAAATTAAAAGAAAACTCATCTCTGATGCAACATTAACAGGAATAATCTGCTCAAAATTCATCCAACTCGCTCGTTTCACACAAACTTCCTGCAGTTATTGCCTTCACTATTTGGGTTAATTGTACTGTTCATCAGTTCTGTACTGTTATTGAATATAATATGAAATATCCATAAAATATGTCTCTTACTCAGGGGTTTACTCAAGGATAGAAAAGGCAAAAGGTTGCTCTGGAAAATGATGTGCCTTTTTATAGATTAGACGACTTTAAAAGATACTCAAGAGATAAATCAATAATGGAAATTATCAGTTTCATGTGTGGTTTATATTTCAAAGAATGGACATCATGATCACCTGTCTCTGCAGATTGAAGAGGAACACGTTAAAGGATACCCAACCAAGGTGAAAGTATTCATTTAAATGCCCTTACTGTCGCTGGAACGTGTCATATTGTGCCAGTGGAGAATAGTGGAGGGTGTTTCATTGGCGTTAGTCATTTCAGAAGTGTTGTTAGTCACTTCTTATGAAATTCCTATTAGAATTATAACAAACCAAACTGAAGTTGTCAGCGGGACCTCTCTGTATAATCTGTCTGTTGTTGAAATAACCTCTCGCTATGAGAACGTGTTCTCATCTTCGCTCATACGAGTGGAGCGACACAATCAAACATCAGAGGTCACTGTTGTGCTTCAATGGCACTTTTAATAAAACAGACATTTCATCCTCACAACAGCAATGTCTGGACAGAGAGGACGAGGGGGGGGGCTGGGTGAGGGTTCCCTCTGCTGATAGGCTGGTTGCTCCTGATAAGTGAGAGGGAATTGGAAAAGAAAATTGAACTGTGCTTGTTGAGCACAGTGTGGGGAAGATGGAGGGTGTGTGTTGAACTCATCTTGGCTGGCATTTATTTCTTCTCCCGTGTCTACTAAAGAATGATAATATAGCAAAGAGAACCCCGACCGCAACCGCACACGCTCCCCTCCCCCTCACATATTTACAGGGAAAATTAATACATTCAGTTAATTCACTAAGTAACAAAGCTAATTAATCTGTGTTTTTAGCAGAAATCACATGGTTTCACATCCAGTTTTCAAACAGACGTCCTGTTCCATTCCTGTAATCTTTAACCACACGGTTCCATCATTAGGTTTTCTATTGATAAACGACTCGCACAAAAATCCCCCCACGCACCCCCTTTTAAAGTTAAATCCCACTTGCCCGTATTTATAACTATTTACAGAAGCAGCAATCTAACCATCACAAAAAAACCACCCACCCACCAGTCTCGTTCGCCCCTCCCCACGCCGACAAAGTCCCACTCCCACCCAATAGAGAAAAAAAAAAAAGATCCTGACACCCATCTTGCCGCCCGCTCCATACGCTGCCCACATCTTACCCTGTTCTAAAAGAGCATGCCAAGTTTAACAATGAACACAGAAAATGTCTCTATACAGAAAAAACACCCTTAAAAATGTTTTTTTTTCTTCCTCCTCCCACAATGGTGGACATGGACATAAGACAAGATTTCAGTGGCAACAAATAATCGTCATCTTGCTCCATTTGGGGATTTTTTTTTTAGTGCTGACAGGGGCCGGGTTTAGTCATAAGAAAGTCCTGTCATGGGGGTTTAAGGGGGCCGTGTTATGAACAGAGGGAGGGCAGTTTTCCAGGGTCTCTGAGGCAACAGTTGGCCAAGGGGGCAGTTTGGGAAGGTTTAGAGAGGAGAGGAGAAGGTGTTTTAGGGGAAGGGGGTCTAGGTTGTTTTTTTTTGTTATTTTGTTTTTTAGAGTCAGAGGTGGCGGGGACTAGGGTGGCCGTTGTGGTAGAGCTTCTGCTTGATGTGGACCATGTTGCCGCTGGAGTCCTCCAGCTGTCTGAGCTGGGCTCGGCGACGGAGGTCTCGAAGGTTGCAGAACTGGGGCAGCCATGACCAGGACGGGGTATCTGGAGGAAAGAGATGAGAGGCAACAGGATGGTCAGAGGAGGCAGGTGTCAGTGTGTGAGCAGTAGCTGAAATTGGAATTTTCTTAAAGGGATAGTTTGGGTGTTTTTAAATGGGGTTGTATGAGGTACTTATCCATAGTCGGTGTATTACCTACAGCAGATGACGGTCGGTACGCTGCCAGTTCAGAGAAGCAGACAGGAGTTACCGCACAGAAGCAAAGCAATGTACTGCTGTGGATGGGGCCGTGAGCAAAACGTATTTAACCACCTAAAAGATCAATATTAGTTTAAGTGAACGCTATATTTAGGATATTTTCCCTGCTTTACCTTGCTGTCAGACAGCTATACAGTCTGTGTTTCCGATGGGGAACTGAAGCCGTTATCTATACTCTCACCAAAGCAATCAGACTCATCAGAAGGGGCTGTCTGACAGCAAGGTGAAGCAGGGAAAATATTCTAAATATAGCACACACTTAAACTGATATAGATTTTTTTAGCTGAGCCTTTCTTTTAGGTGGATAAAATACGTTTTGCTGCCGGCCACGTCCACAGCAGCACATTGTTTTGCCCCCGTCCGGTAACTCCTGTCTGCTTCTCTAAACTGGGGCGTGCCGACCGTCATCTACTGTGTTACATTGCACTTTATGTGTCTTAGATAACTATAGGTCATGGCGACACCCAGAGTCTGAGCATTTCAAACACACAAAAACATGAACACATGCACAATATTTCAATGACAAGCAGACATAAACTGACAAAAGACTGAACTATAAGAAAGTTCAAAGGTCTACAGGAAAAGAAGGAAACACCTCTGCATCATATTTTGTCATAATCACAACACGTCACTTTGCTCCTACTCACAAGTATACACAACATAGTGTAACATGTATGCTAATTTATTATTGTAAACCAACATTGCCTTGCTTTTGTAGCTGTGCAGACATGAGCAAAGACGCAAGGCTTTCTAGGACGACTCAGCTAGACGACACCCTCTTGAGATCAAGACACACAATAGTGTAAAATCCTTCTTAGCCTGGTTTTCAGGCTCTAAATCCAGTTAGAGGCAGACAAGAGACAACAACCAGCAACACAGAGGACTGATCTCTGCGCTGTAAACTGTTCTTTTCAACGCCGATGTGAATGAGTCCAAGTGCTTCTTTCACACTAATTTTCTCTTATAATACTGTATGAATTTAGGCTGATATTGGCTTTTTATTTTAAAAAGATGGATACTGGCTTGTCATTTTGTCCATCTCTGCTATAATATCTTTTTTTCCCACTGTCATGCAGTTTCAGCTGTTACCTGACAAGAACACAACTCTGAGCAAAATGTTATTTTAATGGTCAAATTTTAAGCTAAACCCAAAAATACCCTCCACACATGACCCAGAATCAGATGCATTGAGGTGTAAAAGTGAGTTATGAGCTCCACACAGACCTGAGACAGGGAAAGCTGATGTTTAATACAGTACGTCTGTTAGTCACCAGCGTCATCGTAACTTTTAATTCTGGGAAGTAAAAGGGAGAGGGGGGGGAGGCTTTTTAGCAGTGAGGGCAGCGTGACGGAGACGAGATAAAAGATTGGAACAGAGGAATATTGGATGAGGACGGTAAATGGCGTCAATCTCTTCAAGTGCACCGTGGTGGTGCCCTTGATTTTTTTTTTGTTTGGGCTGTCGCACATGTGACTGCATCCTGGCATCATTTCTCTACAGTCATGAGGATTTTACAGGTGAGATTAAAGGACCAGTGTGTCACATTATGGGGGATCTATTAGAAGAAAGGGAATATAATATTAATAAGTATGTTTTCATTAGTGTATAATCACCTGAAACTAAGAATCGTTGTGTTTTCGTTAGCTCAGAATGAGACGTTTATTTCTACATAGGGAGCGGCTACAGTAACGCCCAGGGATGTCACAGGGAGGAAATTATCCCACCGGTAAATAAACTTGTGACAACACCGGTGTTACCGATTACTCCGGACATTTTAGAGAAAAGATGATGCTCAAATCTATGTAGTAAGGATGTTAACGATTAATCGTTGGTCAACAAATTGGTCGTTAAGAATTTGATCAAGCATGTGAAATTTAATTGATCTACTATCAAATAATGATCTGAAATATCAACAATGTGTAGTTATATTCTAGATATCAGTTGAATGGTGTAGAATTTGTGTATTTCTATTATCTGATATACAGTTATATTCAATGTATTTAATATATCTAGGCCTCTATCTTTATATGGTTTATTGGCTACGCACTGCTGTCAGAGAATATGCAATATGTTGCTGTGGAAATAAGGCTTTTGATATTGTTTGGTATACGCACGATTTGTATGTTTTTTGAATGACGATTATTGTTTGTTTGATCATTAGTGTTACCAGTGATCGATTAAGGAAAGTGCTTAAAATTTGCATCCCCTTTTACGTTGAATGTCTGTGTGCCTGGTCTCTCCAGTTGAGAATTTGCTGCGGGGCCGCAGGTTTCCACCCGGCGCCGCGTACACTGGCTGTGACCGCTCGTCCATCGCACGCCCCATCGTTTCCCCTATAGCACTGGGTCTAAATCTGAAATATTGCCAAATAGGCCATTTTGTTTTTCGCTTTGACACCAAATCCTCCGCCAACTCTCTCCCGTTTTAACCGTTTTTACGGTACCTAAAGGTCACTGTAGTTCTTGTTTCACACGCTTGTGAAACTACGGTAACGTAGTTTCTCTCAGAACACTTGAATTACAATATGTTGAAAGGTTATTATGGAATTTTTGCCCAATGATGACAAAAATATACTGCCTACTACCACTTTAAATCGCCAGATTCTTGGCAATACACAACCCTAAGTAACGTCAGCCTCAGAATTGCAAAACCGTGGTACTGCCAGCCGCCGTCTGACTTCCGTTGCTCCTAAAGTAGTGTTATTATGGTATGCATGAATGAGGCGAATGGCGTTACCACAGTTTTGCACTCAGCGGCTCACGTTACCGCAGTACAGTGCAACCACACCACTAGATGCCGCCAAATCTTACACACTGCACCTTTAAGGCTGAAGTGTCAAATGTATCTACCTTTGACCACTTAGCAGCCACCGTGCTGTACACACAGAATACACGGGCCCGCCGTGAAATCAGTGACTGTCTGGAGACAAAGTGGGATTTCATGAATGTGATGTGTATAACGTGAGGAGGGGAATGGCGGAGCAGACGTTCGTGCTTGTCGGGTTATAAACTGGACCTGGCGAGGCGGAGCGAGGTCCACAGAGACAGTAGAGAGAGAGAGAAGGAGGGGAGAGCCCCAGACAGCAAATGGCCCTGCTAGAGGATGAGCGAGAGGAGGGGTGGTGCTGGTGGTGGCGGTGGTGTAGTTGAGGAGGAGGGGTGAGGTGCTGGGTGGAGGGGGAGGTGAGGAGGGGAAGAGAGAGAGAGAGAGAGTGAGTTATTTATAGCTGTGAATGGGTATGCTGTCCACAAGGACTGCTCTGAAGGGTATCCAAAGGAAAAGGGGCAACGAAGACAGGTTTCTCTCATTTGAATAAAAGGATAGGGATGGAGTCGGGAGAAATGGTAATAATGCGAGGCAGAAAATGGGAGGCGAAGACACAATTGTTATGCTCCTTTAGAGGAGGGGGAAGGGAGAGGGGGGGGTTAATGCTGAATGCCAAGTCATCATTTTCTCCATTTTTTGAGATATGTTTCTCTTTCACTGGTGTTTTTACCAAAGACACTCAGATCAGGTATCAGATATTCACAGCGCATCAATGATAAGAAGAAAAAAAAAAAAAAGTGGCAGCAGGAAGCATTTTAAAGGAAATCACCAGGAGGAGATTCAATAAGTGAAGAGGGAGGAGGAGAGGGAGGAGCAAGAGATGGAATTACGAGGGGGGGGAAGCAATGGGAATCAATGTGCATCTCGATGCACCGTGTGTGTGTGTGTGTGTGTGTGTGTGTGTTTCTCACTTGCCATTCCAGCTGCTCTCTCTCATTCTATTTATAGCTCTGGTGGAGAGTGTATGTGTATGTGTGTGTGTGTGTGTGTGTGTGTGTGTGTGTATAAGTGTAAGTGGGGGTGGGGATGTGACAGCATCTCCATCCTGCACCCCCAACAAACACACACACA
This sequence comes from Sebastiscus tertius, assembly GCA_916701665.1. Lineage (NCBI taxonomy): Eukaryota > Metazoa > Chordata > Actinopteri > Perciformes > Sebastidae > Sebastiscus > Sebastiscus tertius. Next base: position 15,120 of record CAKAOH010041867.1, on the reverse strand, counting down.
CACCCTTCGCCGCTCTGTCAGCCTCACCTTCACTCCTCATCTTGTGGAGGCTAAACGAGTCTGACCTAGCGTCAACGTCACAGTCGACACACAGAAGAAGAAGAAGAAAGGGGCATTCCCTCCCAGTACAAAAGAAGAAGCCAACTCTATAACTGCTGCTAATGAATATGGATGCTCCCTCCTCCTCTCTGGGTGTTTTATTTTTTATGATGATGTATTTTACACTGTTGTACTAACAGCATTGTCTGCCTCGCTGCTGCAAAACCTTCCACACCTCTGAGCAAAGCAGCAGCCTGCAACTATCAAAGCTTGTACAATTCAAGCGTTCCTTAGCAGCTCGTAAAAAAACACTGAAAAATCAAAATACCACATGATATTTCTATCCTAAAATACCAGATTAGTAATAACTAACATAAAAGCTTTTAGATTTAACTAGGGCTGTCAAAGTGAATGGGATAATAACGCGCTAATGCAAATTTGTTTTAACGCCGATTTCTTTAACGCATTAACACAACTTGCAATTTTTAGGTTGAAGCGGGCTCAGTTTTAAAGCTAGCAAGCCAATCAGAGCAGACTGGGCTTTTTAGGTAAGGGAGCTTAAAAATACAGGCGCTAAAATGGAGCGTTTCAGACAGAGGGTGAATACAGGTATATTCAGACAGACAGTTGTTGTTGAACAAATTGTTTTTTGAACATTAAACGAGTGAACATGTTCTAGTAGAAACCCAAAATACAACTAAGAACCTGGAAACTAGCACGATATGTCCTCTTTAAAACTGAGGATCCAGGCCACCTCCACAATGCCGGCCTGCCTGCCCTGACACTGACAGCATATTCAATCTCAAAATCCTTGTTGCAGTATTCAGTATCTTTAGCTCATTTGTGCCGTAAGAATGCAAAACCTTTGTTAGTGTTTCCCCCTAGAGTTTGATCCTGGCTGGGCGGAAAAGCCAGTGAAGCCGCCAAGACCGTGAGAAACTAAAACACTGTAATCCAGGATGCTAATACTCAGCTCATCAGTGAACATCTCACCAGTGCACAGAGATGAATCCTCTGCGTTGTCTCTTCAGCAGAGCGTCAGACTGTGAGGGATTTCACGCTGCCATGTCGTGATTTTGTGTCACATATCTGCTTAGCTTTAGTGTCACTGAAAGCCTTTTTATGTCTTTGCTCGTGTCTGCACAATCACCACATCAAGCCAAATGTTGGTGAACTATACACCACATGTTCCGGCTCATTAAATCTGCCGCATTCCTCTTTTTTCTTTACTTCAGTAACATGCATCCGTCATCTGTCAGGAGGAGATGGTGAGAGAAATGAAACAGATATTTCAGAGAAAGTGCTGACAGGAGACAGGAAATTAAGGAGCAACTATCAGTTGGATTTAAACACATGGTATGTGGGAATGTAGCTTTCACTACGGCACAGCAGATGGTGGGAGTGAAGTCATTTCTCAATCTCTGTTTCTGCAGCCTGGTCTGAACCAGTCTTGGTAACTGCTGTATGTGTACTCATATATGTATTGTATTGGTTACCACACAAAAGCAATGCTTGTTCAAAACAAATAACAGCTTGGCCAGATTTTCTCATTAGACAACTCATTAATTCACTTATTCACATCTACACACCAAGACACTCAGCCCGGTCTCATTTCCAGGGCGGCAAATACCGACGCTTTGTCACGCCCCTTGGTACCTTTAGCGTCTGTATGAGACGCACCAGGCTTTCAAGTAACTACAATGTAAACCATGGTGTGAGGATACATGCACTGTAACTCCACTGGACCAGAGTTCAAACGAGGACCCATCACCCATGTGACAGTGTGAACCACTGAACCACAGCGCAGTCATACCGTTCTCAATGACTGAGCTCGGCACGCAGACATTTCTGGGACATACAGCGACGCTTGAGGCAAAAGTAATATCGTTAGTTGAGTTAAAGGCCATGCACACCCATGGTGAACCTACACAGGCGATTTTAAGCAGATTATTAGTCTCTTTTCAGGATTGTATGGGCGTATGAACTGTGCTTGATTGCTGTTAGCTTTGTTGAGTGGGACAAGTACACTTTATCACTGGGTGCACTACGAAACCTGATGGGCACATTGGTGGTGTGTGCTGGTAGGGGTTCAGTTAAGCAAGCTAATGACACACGCTACCTTAAATCGACAGTTCAGTGTGACAAGATAACAAAATACCAGGAGTGTGTTCCAATCCACGTACTTCCAGAAGTACACTTCAGTGTAGTGCACTTTGTGCACTCTACTCACTTGAGTAGTGCGTAAATTTCAACGGTGTAGGGTCGTCTCAAATTGAATACTCTGTGGCGCACTGACCGGAAATGACGATCGCAACATTTGACCGCGGCTCGCTACCCGCCAAAATATCTTCTGAAAAAAAATGAAAGCAGAGCGGAAATTACGTTTCCAACGTCGTCGCCTACGCCTACGATGTGTCCTCCTGTTGGCTGAAAATGCGCCGGTATGTTTACGTATTGTATTGTTTTATTCTGTTATCTACGTATGTTTGAATGGTGGTCGTGGCTCCGCCCCTTCCGTTACGTAGCCAAGATGGCGACAGTTGAGTGTGGAAAGTGTCCAGTGTTCCTCACTCAACGATTTGACCGTTTTGAGTACAACATCCGGGTACTTTGAGTGCACTGCATTTTGTCGTACTTCACAGTGTGAACGCACTTATGCACTCAAAATAGTAAGTGTAAGTACAGAAGTACGCGGATTGGAACACACTCCATGTGTACCAACAGCATCGTAAACAATATAGACAAATAAACATATTTCACGTGGGTTGTCTTGGCAGAATTCAGGTGCGACGGCTAAAATGCCAAACTCAAGGCTTCAAAACCGTAGATTTTATAACACTGATTCTAATATGATAATTTATAAAGTATTTAACATGTGTATTTTTTTTCAATAACACGTGCGTAAAACAAAGTTGTGACTTATCGAACGCATATCTCTTCGAAATGGCTGGTTTACCTATTCAAGATAATATGAGGTGATGCGTAAATGGCAGTAAAAATGGTCATTTCGCTCTTCTCACGTTTTAAAGATGAGGCTTTTTCGTGAATTGGGTCGTGATGGTTTTCCATTTTTAAAAAGTGGGTCCCCAGAAAAAAAGTTTGGCAAACTGCTCTATTAATATGCTCTCCTTGGGGTATATCATAGCTGTCATGCTGTTTCAATGTCCAATAAAGCCTTGTATTATTAGATGTATCCTGCCTATTGTCATGTCTCTCTCATAATAAGTGCTGGATGTCAAAACATTTTTTAAAAGATGTCAGAGATCCTAACAATTACCCCCCTCATGGTCCCTGTACTATACTAGCACTATTAATTATCTTATGTGTAATCTGGTCAGACTGTCAACAAACATGAAGCCCATAACATCACGTCTGTCTTTAGATGCTCAAGTGGTGTAATTGTGTTCTATATATAACTAGAACAGACCCCTAAGATGTTTATTTTCTTCTTTCATTTGCAGCTTTTCGAGAAGGTCATTCATGCTTGTGTCTCCTTCAGGCTTGATTGTTGTGATGCACTTTGCAGGAGAAATATCAGCATAATACAGTTAATTCAGAACCCTGCTCCCGGGCTAATCATCAAGAGAAGTGACCACATTACCTAAATCCTTGTCTCATCTACAATTCACAGACTGCGTGTCAATTGTAGAATTGATTTTAAGGTTTTAAGTCAGCTTATTTGAGTGATTTGTTAACACCCAAGAGAGCCTGATTGCTGCTTGAGAGCCTCTTTCAGGGCCCTTCTGGTGAGTCTCTCCTCGTCACCATGGGAGACCATGTTTACTGTCCAGGCCCTAAGTTATTATCCTCATCTTTACCTTTACACTGTAAATTACTTGATCCGTTTCTTTCTTTTTAGCTAAACTTTCAAATTTCAAACATTTCTAGCCCACGACCGACAAAAAAAGTGAAGTAATCTCGCTATGAATGCCACGATCATGAATATAAATTAAAAGATTTGCCATTTTGCCCGTTAGCTACCCTGCAGAGCAGTTTTTTAGTCTTCCCATTGAGGTCTAACTCAACCAAATGTTAATTGGGGGTTGCATCATCTTCATTATTTCAACTCCTATTAATATTCTTTTTCACTTGACTGCACTGCGATGCTATTTTGCTCTTGCAGTGTCCCCAATGAGATCATTAAAGGTTTAACTTAGCATAATACAATTGTGCACAGAAGCTTTGTTAAGCAGAGGTCGTTCTATCAGACCTGGTTTCAAACACTAACCGTTTGATATGTAATCCAACCGCTGCTGAAAAGTAATTCAACCAAACATGCTGAGAAGTGATTTTGTCTGACATCAGCTGCCAAAAGGACATCAACTTTTCCGTTTGCTTTTAAGCTAACATGCTAATATGGAAAGACTTAGGGCATAGCAATATAGTGCAGTGATTAGCCCACTACTGTATGCTGCCAAAAATAACTTAAGAATGATGTAATGAAGTAAATATCTGTAGGGGATTTAACGTGAATCAGTAGTTTGTGAGAGAAAGTACAAGAAAGGCATAAATCAATCATTTTGTTGGCTTAGATTTGTTTTATCACTAAGATATGTTTATATAAAAGTACTGCTTTTAAAATCATATTCTTTATCCTGTGTTTGTATAAAATTATAATTACAATCACTTTTGAGAGTCTACATTATCACATTTCTCATTAGGTATGATTTTATATTGTCTTATTAAAAGGGATAGTTTGGGTGTTTTGAAGTGGGGTTGTATGAGGTACTTATGTATAGTAGGTGTGTTATCTACAGTAGATGACGGTCAGCACGCCCTCAGTTTGGAGAAGCAGACAGGAGTTACTGCATGGAAGCAAAGTAATGTACTGCTGTGGACGGGGCCGGCAACAAAATGTATTTTAGCCACCTAAAAGAAAGGCCCACTTAAAAAAACTGTACGCTTTATTTCGAATATTTTCACTGCTTTACTTTGCCATCAGACAGACCTTTCCGATGTGAAACTGAAGCCGTTGTATCCATCTATGCTCTCGCCAAAGCCACCAGACTCCACTGAAAAAACTCTGTAATTTTACCTTGCAGAACACGGGGGTTGCTGGTCTACCGCTGCCTTTAGCGGTTAGTTTGTTTGTGCCATTGTCTGACTTTGGTGAATCTAATTAAGAAACTAATTAAGTCATACAATAACACAAACAAACTAACCGATCGAGGCAGCAGTAGACCAGTAACTCCCGTGTTCTGTGAGGTGAAATTACTGTTTTTTCAATGGAGTCTGGTGGCTTTGGCAACGGCTTCAGTTCCCAGTTGGAAACATAGACTGTATAGCTGTCTCACGGCAAGGTAAACCGGCGAAAATATTCTAAATGTAGCGCAATCTTAAATAGATAGATTTTAGGTGGGTCTTTTGTTTAGGTGGCTAAAATACATTTTGATAACTCCTGTGCTTCTCCAAGCTGGAGGCGGTGCCGACCATCATCTACCATAGGTAATACACTGACTATGGATAAGTACCTCATACAACCCCATTTTAAAACACCTAAACTATCCCTTAGTGTTTCATATATTCAGAACATCATTTCACCTGATGGTGGTGCTCTTACGTTAGCCTTTGACTGCTGCTGTTTCCTGAAAACAAATCAGGTTTGTGAAATAAGGTTTGAGGTATGTCGGTTGTCCAAAAAAGAAGACAACAATTTAAATTTAGTTTTACCTCAACAGATAGCCTTCATCTGAATCATCACACAGTTGGAAGGTTTAGCTGTGATTTTCCAAGAGGTCGCAGTAAACTGAGAAAAAAACACCAGTGAGGAGAGCCAAAAATGGGCCAAGCAACGGGGGGAAGGTCATTTACCAGAGTTCCACCAACTGCTGTGTTAACCTGGCAAACGCTGACACATGCAGATACATGGTGGATAGATACAAACACATATATTTCTGCTACCACAAATCCTACTTTGAATCATAGATACTTTCTTATTTCACCTGTCAAATTAAGATTATTAGATAATTCAAGTTTCTGTGAACATGCTGTCATTTCCTGTCATGTAGCAGTGCATTCACACCTCCGTATGACCGACAACCGAAATGAATAAAGAACGATTTTCTTATAATATTTTAGGGATTGCTGAGCTCTTGTTTGAGTTGAGTTCATGTGTATCTGCATCTTACCGTAGTACCGGCTCGCCCTCCATGCCCTGACAGCACAGTGTAGGACGCCGTCCAGCCACAGCAGCAGCCAGCTGATGCAGAAGCCCAGCAGCAGCCCCAGCATCAAGTCCATCTCCTGCTTGGTCACACTGTCACTCACAAAGTAGTTCTCTGAGGAGTCCACCAAGGAATGGTCCCCATCGTATGGGATTACATAGTGGACATGATGCCTGTGGGGAGGACAGACAGGAGAGTGTGATGGAAGTGTTAGATATAAACCAACATAGAGTCAAAGATACAAATGAACATTTCTTAGCCATCTCAAAGACATACAGATAGGTGAGAAATAAAGTTAACTGTTGGGCTACTACAAGCTTCAATGCTGGTTGGCATTTATTCTCTGGAGCTCTATAGTCCAGGCTTTTAGAGGAGAGAGAGCAGAAAGCGCAGCTGGTACCCGTGTATCGATACTGCAGAAAATGAGTATTGAAACAGTTTCAAATATTCAGTATTGATATGTATCGATACTTTGATGTTTTTGACAACCCTAATTTATGTATATTAAAAGGTGCAGTTTGTAGGATCTGGCGGCATTTAGCAGTGAGGTTGCAGAGCCAAGCATGTAGGAGAACTATGGTGGCCGACGCGAAAATGTGAATGGCCCTCTCTAGAGCCAGTGTTTGGTTTTTCCGTGCTGGGCTACTGTAGAAACATGTCGGCCGGCTCCGTGAAGAGGACCCGCTCTGTATGTAGATATAAACGGCTCATTCTAATGTTACAAAAACACAACGTTTCTTATTTTCAGGTGATTACACACTAAAAAAAAATGTACTTATTAATATTATATTCCATTTCTGCCCCTAAATGCTACACACTGTTCACCTTATATATGGTGTTTTTATATTCTTTAACCAACTTGGATGATATCTAGAGATTTCTATCTGAATTTTAATCAAATTGTGCTAATCCACACTTTGCTGGAAACCCCCTGAAGCCCTCTCAAGGACCCTTGGGTGTCCCCAGGCTGCACTTTATGCAGCTGCGGCTGGAAAAGTTTAAGGAGACCGGCTTGTGCTCACGGCCTGAAAGAAGAATAAGCAAACACTTCGCTACCTCCTTCAGTGACTACTGTTAAGGTGCTTTTTAGAAAGGCATTTACTCCAATATCCTGTCAGGTTAAGGCCATACCTGCTCAGTAAAATCCTTTCTGGATTAACAAAATGTTGCCAAGACAAATACATCATCTAAAACGCACCAAATCTGCAAGTTAATATATCTGACAAATAGCAATAATTTTGTCAACATGGGCTCCTTTTTTTCATTTTATAAAGATTATTCTAGATCTAAACAGGTTCTTACTAGAACATCTCTTTAAATTTCTTCCAAGTAGGAGAGACATGAAAGGACTCAATACGAATCCAATTTTAATTGTTTTCCCACAAATCCACAGGGTGTGTGATTGCTACTAACCAGGTGTTCACATCTCTCAGGAGAAGAAAGAGATGAAAAATATAGAAATGTTACGCTGATAGGATGCTAATTTAAAGACAACTGATGTCTGTAGTAGATCGGTGAACACATCACTCTGTTGCATTACAGCTAAAGGACAACTAACATCGCATATATCTCCGCATATCAACTGTTGCAGCAGCTACTGTTCAATAATCATCCAGTCTCTCACATTTACTTTGCCACATTGTCCAGTATTGACATTGTAAAACAGATACATCCGCTTGATATGAAAGTCTTACTATACTGGTATCACCCGGCTTTTTCCAACCTAACAACACGAACAGTTGTCTGGCAAACACTGTAAGGGAACACAGTGGGAGCTGAGAGATTTAACTGATGGAAGACACCCCTCTGCACGCACACTCTGGGACATTACATTGATAACAGGTTTGGACTGATGCAGGTTTTTAATGCCATTAAGAAGACTTTTGTACAATAAAAAGAGTATTCTGGTAATTTACTATTACACTTAAATAAATTCTAATAATTCAAAGGACATGCAACACACAGATTTAAGAAAAGAATAGTCAGAACTCAAGCAGCAAAGACTGAGATGTCCTGACAGTCCAAGTCAAGCTCCAAAAACACTGGTTTCTATTAGAGCTGCCCCCTCTCAGTTGATTAGTCAACTAATCGTTGTTTTGGTCTTAAGGCTGGCCCACACTGTTTAATAGTTGCGATTTGAAATTGGTGCAGCCAGGATGGAGCAGATCAGGGGATGTAAAAAACACTCTTAACATACTTCACACCACAAGAACATCTGGCAAGATAATCTTTAGAGCCATCAAAGACATCAGGTCTTTGCTGACCATTGTCGTAAGAGGGGAAGTGAGCCCAAAATCAGCTTGATTCTTGTGTAATGTGTACCCCGCATTAGTCGACTCAGATTTCTTTAGCCAATTAGTCCTTTTTATGCTTTTTTCATGCTGAATGACTTATTTCCAAGAAAATTTATGAGCACATTTCTGGTAAACACAAGATTTAAAGTGGTGCTTTTGTGTGATTCTTTGTGGAGAAACTCAGATTTATAAATCTGTTAAATAAACCAATCAATTACTTGACAAAATCGTATGAGTGTTAGACAACAAAGAATTCCTTTGGCAAAGGACTGCCCTAGATTCTACATTTCCAATGCAACATGATAGTATCTTTCAGTACTGTAGATGCTCCCTACCTGGTAAATGCCCCAGTTTGTTATATTTAAATAAATGTCTGTTTGCTTATCTCTATCTCTGACTGACATAACACCTCATTAATGAAAGCTACTATGCTTAATAGGGGTGTAAATCACAAGGTTCATTACAATACGATATTATATTGATTCTTTGGATAACGATATGATATTTGCTGATATCACAAAGTCTGCCACGATACGTTTTCGACTTGATTTAATTCAGGGGCCTGCGATCGATATGAGACGATATCATATGCCCGTTTAACACAATCCGTTACATTTATATCAACCCACAAAAAGCAACTAAAATATGATTTGACAATTGCATTACAGTGCTCTGTAGGAAGGAGATGTGTGCGCTTGGATGGAAATGGTGACACAAACGTGCCATGGGAATTTCAAGATAAAGGCGCATCTTAAAGACGATGATATGTGTCAATGTTTTTGCTTTGCATTGATGATATTGGATCGTTGAATCAACATAGTGATCCAAATCGATGTATTGTTACACACCTAATGCTTCACACCCAGTATCTAAAGCGTCTTTACTGGCAAAACCGTATGATTCACTGGAAGCTAACTGGAAATTTTACAGATGTTTCCGACTTGTCTGTCGGTATTTGAGGAAGAAATGAAAAATCCCCACCTACAGGAATGCGGCGTCATTAACAGAAAATCCACCAATGCCGTTTGATTGACAGATGATCTCTTGGAAGTTCAGTGCAGAAACACCGCAGCACTTAGTACTGAAGAAGTAGAAGGGCCACACGGGGGATCAGACCCCCTGTTGGACCTCACTGGCTTGAGCCATACAGCCACCGAGGTCCATTAACGCCAAAACATCAAAAGCTAAGCTACGTGTAAAGATAAGCCAAAATCTTCCTCCTGGTTTCTTTCTTTTCCCTGAAGAATGAAGGATTATTTTATGCTGCCTGTATACCTTTAAAGTCCTGCTGACCTGCGCCCTGCAACTCACTCTCTTCTTTTCTGGTATAAAAATGAAAACTATTCAGTTTTTCTGGAAGAATTTAAGATGCCACAAAGAGAGCATTTAGATCATCTTAGGACAACTATCCTGCAGCCTCTCACAACAGCATGACACTCATCAGCAGGGTGCACCCAGCACAGTCCACTGCTAGATCTCTATCCTGGGCCAGGCTTCGGCCCATCAGAGAGGCTACAACTACATCCAAATCAGAGCACAGGGGCTGCCAAATAAAAATGACACCGGCCGTGTCCTCAAGCCTGATAAGGTGAGCGCTGTGGGCGTCACGACACCTCCACGTCTAACGCATGGGAGGGCAGGCGAGTGATCCCAAGCTCAGGCCTGCTCTATTCATCCACGTACATCTCTCTCTTTCTGCTGTGTATGAGGAAAGACACTGTGTGGGTACAGTAACCCCAAAACTAACAGGAGGGGCAGAGGTTTGACTGTGCATACTGTCCAGTGGTTTACTATTTTATCAGTGCCTGTGCATCGCTAAATACTCGTACTGGAGATCATTTTTGATATTATAAATAGGCCTATAGAAATCACTGCTTTAAAGGAACAGTGCGCAACATTTCCACGGATCTATGAGCAGAAATGTAACTTAATATTTATAACTATGGTTTTTTTGTGTATTATCACCTGAAACTAAGAATCGTTGTGTTTTCGTTAGCTTAGAATGAGCCCTTCATATCTACATAGGGAGCGGGTCCTCTTCATGGAGTCCACCATGTTTCTACAGCAGCCCAGAACGGACAAACCAAACACTGACTCTAAAGAGACTTTTACGTTTTTACGCTACCTGAAGTCCACCGTAGTTCTCCGACACGCTTGTGAAACTGCAGTTATGTTAGGAGTGAAAGAAAATATTGAGAGAAAAAAACGGATATTGCAATATTATGTTTTGTGATACTGTATGATGTTGAATTTTACAGGGACTGTGATCCAGCAGATCCAACTGTTCTGATTGCAAAAAAAAGTAAACTTTTTTACTCAGATTTGATTCATATGGTGGTGTGTTCTTTATACTAGATTTTTTTTTAAATCGTAATATATTGCCTTACTTACAGTACTGCAATATAATGAGTTGGAACCCCTGTTAAAGCTGAAGGAGGCGAGATTGGAGCAAAATGATTAAAAAAGTTATTTTTATAAAACGGTCACTATATCGTGACAGTAGTACATCAAACAGGTAACCTGAAAAAAATCATGTGCCTCTGTGTCCTCCGGTGCTCCTAACGGCATCTGCAAGATTTCACAGACCGGAGGAAAACAACCAGTCAGAGCTGACCTGAGGTCTGCTGTCCATCTGCTGTCTATGAAAGCCGGCTGTCAATCACTCGCGAACTCTGACCAAACGGTCAAACTAGGCAGCGCTGATCAAATATGAATCAATATTATGTTACGTTAATGCCTATTTCTCGCCTCAAATGTTTTCGGAATCATCTTGTAGTGCATGGTTTAGCTGTAAAATAAGAACGTTTGTGACGCAGACGCCATTGTGAAATCCGTTGAAAGAACGCCAAGTTCCGAGCACAGCCAATAAGAGCGCTCTCGCAATGAAATGACCTGTGATTGGTTTTGTTTTGGTTGGATAGATTTTCTAAAGCCTGAAAACAGAGCCATGAGGAGGTGCAGAAGTCTAGTTTTCTCTCAGAACACTTGAATTACAATATGCTGAAAGGTTATTATGGAATTTTTGCCCAATGATGCCAAAAATATACTGCCTACTGCCACTTTAAATGATACGTATCGTATCGCCAGATTCTTGGCAATGCACAAGCCTAAGTAACGTGAGCCTCAGAGTGGAAAACCGTGGTACCGCCAGCCGCCGTCTGACTTCCGTTGCTCCTAAAGTAGTGGTAGTGGTAGTAGTATGGTAAGGATGGCCTCTGAGCGAGGCGAATGGTGTTACCACGGTTTTGCACTTGGTGGCTCACGTTACCACAGTCTTGGAAAAGGAGGAGTGAACGGAGGGGTACTCAGTTGGTTACAATCTGCAACCACACCGCTAGTTACCGCCAAAGCCTACACACTGTCCCTTTAATGCTGCTGATAATACATTAATTTCTACAAATCCTGCTTACATTCATAACCGAGCCCTTTTGACAGTAGCAAGGACGACATGGTTGTCAAAATATTACAAAAAAAGGGCAGTCAAAGTGAAAGCGATAATAACACATTTAATTCAAATTTGTTTTAACGGCACTAATTTCTTTAACGTATTAACGCAACTTGCGATTATTAGGTTGTAGCTGTAGCTCACTTTTAAAGCTATAATTTAATTTATAATTATATAGCTTTAATTGATTTCCAATAATAAATATATATACATACATTTGCATAAAGCAGCATATTTGCCCACTCACATGTTGATAAAGGTATTAAATACTTGACAAATCTCCCTTTAAGGTACATTTTGAAGCGATAAAAAAATGTGATTCATTTGCAATTAATCGCGATTAAATATTTTAGTTGATACAGCCCAATATAAAATAAGACAGTCAGTCAGTGATACATCATCTCATCATAAATCCTGTCTCCAAACATATAGTTTTATGTCTTGATCAGTCTATATCACATCACAGAGGCCTTTCCAAACTTTGACTATCCCTCTCTGACAAGCATAATCTAAATAGCACCTGATGATGACCCATTTCTGGATTTACAGGCTTAAAAAAAACACAGTGGAACTGGCCTCTTAAATGCTGCTAATGAACTGCTAGTACATCAACCCCCTCACTGCAGTATGCACAGTATACACTGCTGTTTTGTTTTAATGTGCATCTGTTCAGCTTGCACCAACATGACAACATTTTCCCTTCCTTAAAACACTGATCTGTCCTCGTGGCTGTATAGCTAGGTTGCCTGCAGGACATGGGTCAATCAGGATGTAATATCTGAGGACTATAATATAGGTGTGAATCTATTGGATAAAAAGGACTCTTACTTTAAATCTTGCAACAACACTGTTGCCATACCCTCAGGCACTGTAGACTTATGACCAGAAAAAAAAAAAACAGGCCCATTTGTGTCTCTGTTCATCCACACAGCCTATCCAGCCTGCTGTATTACATGCTTATTGATGGTAAAATGCATAATACTGCTGATTAAATCCGGATTCATTTATTAATGAGTGTCTTGCTGCTGTTTCCCCCCCTCACCACCACCACCACCACTTCAAACCTGCTCTCTCTGAGGGAGCAAACAGCAGGTAGGCTGATGAGCAGCCCCATAGCACCAGCTTCTTAAGCCATAACCACTTCACTTCACCACTTCATATGTTCATAATAAAGCTTTATATTGTCTCCGACACCGTGTGTATAGGCCTGTTGTGTTGAATCGAGGCGCACTTGATGCTCAGATTGTTTTTGAACGGCCTTATATATTGCTCATAGTTCATTATCTATTTATGGCTCCGACACACACCTTCGGATATGCAGCAAAAGCCGAAATCCTTGCAGAAAAAAAACAACAACCTCGACTAAACGAGTCTGTTATAAAACAACCCGTCTATGAAAACATGAGTCGCTATGTAAGAGACAGGCTGATATAGCAGCTTGGCTTTGCAGGGCTTCATCTTCGAGGCCTCTTCCAAGCAATTAAGAATTGACGGGTAAAAAAAAAAGAGCACACACACCACCATGTTTATCCCCAAATACTGAACAGAGAGGATGATGGCATTTACCTTCCACAGTTGCAGTGACAGACGCGGTCCTCCCCTCGTAGATGCGGTAAGATGTAGTTGTGAAAGCGATCCAGTAGTGCGTTCATGTCCATTAAACAGGCTATCGCCTGCAAAGAAGCATGCAAGTCAGCTGGGACATGTCAAGCAAATATATATAGGCTAGGCTATTTTCCTATACAGACAGCGAATTATTCTCCTCATCATCATCATTATTTAAGATTAATAATAAGGATCATAAAAGAAAAAATGAGAGAGCCTTGGCAAGATCCTCCCTGATTCTAAGAGGGGGGACTCAAAATAGATTATTTATTTATGACAGCAGGTAATTATAGGTAGGCTAACCTACTTCCACATGGCACTGATATAGGCCTGCTTTTAAGGTGGTTTCTAGCAATAAATGTGCACATTTTGTATAATGATGTGATTACTCTGATTATTTTGATTGGAGGTGAAGATGTCTTACCATTACAACTGAAGCACCAAGAATCATAAAAATCATGGTGGTTGTGATCATATGCATCAAAACTTCCAAACTGGCCGCCAGTCCTGTAGCCTCCGGAGGGTTTCTGTTTCTACCCCCGGCGGTGGAGACGCTCCGGCTCGGCTCTGGGCGCTCTGTCCCGGCTGCAGGAGCTCATGGAGCCGCCGCGCCTCTCCTGGCTCCCCGCAAGCCCGCTCTCTCTCGGCTCCTCACTGCGCTCTCTCCATCCAAGTATCCCTCCTCCTCCTCGGTAAGATGCGGCTCCTCTCGCTCCAAAAGGAGGCTGTCCTCTCTCCTAATTACCGATGCAAAAGTGAGCCCCTTCTTCCAGGTTTCTATCTCTAATCCCAGTTTAAAAAGAACATAAAGAAAAACAAGTGATGAAGCTCCCTCTGTATCCTGTATGTCTCCTCTCTCTCTCCTCCTTTATCCAAGTTATTCCAACAAACCAGCGCTGCGCTTTTATTTAATACCGGCCAATTCTTCTCTCCTCCATCAGGCGGAAAAAACGGTCGATTTCTCTATAGAGCTGCACCAACTCCTCTCACGGCCATCGCCCTCTTCTTCTTTCTTTCTCTCGGAATATGCTTGATAATGACATCGACATGGAGGTCCAGATATAGCTCTCTCCAGTCCGGGGGAACTAGTAGACCCACCCTGCTGCGACCCGAGTCCAGGTCCAGGTCCAGTCCGGATCCAGCAACGGCAGCAGCTGCATCAACGCCCGGAGCCAGACACGCATGATTATCCCATCCTGGCTTCTTCCAGCAGCTACACGAGCATCCATCCACTCCCACCTCTACAGTGCACGGGCGCGTGCGTGTGTGTGCACGCGCGTGTGTGTGTTTGAGAGAGAGAGAGAGAGAGAGAGATGGAGAGAGAGAGATGGAGAGAGAGAGAGACAGAGATAGAGAGAAAGAGAGAGATAGAGAAAGAAAGAGAGAGAAAAATAGAGAGAGAGGGAGAGAGAGAGAGAGTGAGAGAGAGAGAAAAAGAGAGAGAGTGTGAGAGAGAGAGAGTGAGAGAGAGATGGAGAGAGAAAGAGAAAGAGAGAGAGAGAAAGAGAGAGTGAGAGAGAGAAAGAGAGAGAGAGAGTGAGAGAGAGAGGGTGAGACAAAGAGAGAGAAAGAG
>CAKAOH010041866.1:0-12060 GCA_916701665.1 Sebastiscus tertius | reverse complement strand
CTCAGACTCCAACACAAACTACACGGAAGCACCAAAACCACAAAGTTATATCTAGTGAAGCCCGTCTTGCAAAACAGTGTTGGCCGCGGTCGGAGGACCAGGGGAGACTGTAGCTTTGGTCTCCAGGACCGGAGTCTCTGCTGTGCTCCGCTGCCTGCCTGCCTGCCTGCCTGCCTGCTTGCCTTCCCTCACACACCGCGCTTGTTATCACTTGCTCTTTCGCTCTACTCTCACGTGCATGCGCGCACACTCCACACTGTAGAAGAGTTAGTTTAGCCCTGAGAATATCTAGTGAATGTACAGTGGACGTTTGTGCAGAAATAAATGCTGCAGCTTCACCAGACCAACAGAGGTTTTCCGTGTCTTGTGAAGTGACGGGGCTCTGCAGAGAGAAACATTGTCGCCTCGTTACCGACCGGGTGCCGGTGTCTCCCTGTTCACTCCGGCTGGGAAACGAGGTTCTCGCTGCGGAGCCCCGCTGCCTCGGCCTGCGCTGAGGCAGGAGAATCAAACACAGTATCAGCATTGATTCATGGAGAGACCTTCGTCTGGTCAGCTAACATTACTGCCAAGCAGCTGAAATATAGAGTGATATTGTGGTTTTAGCTGACGTGTGTCGCCTCACTGTTTTGAGCGATGCTCGTTCATGTCTATTTAGAGCGAGCACAAGCACGAGCCCGACGCTGACTTTCGTTGATTTCATGGCCACAGGTGTCACTGTTAACAAGCATTTCTTAAAGTTACAAATAGTCCCTTTAATAGATTCCATGAGTTATCAATAGTCTAGCCGGTAAAATAAAAAAAGTGAACGTCTGATTAAATAGAACTTAATTTAATTAAAGAAAGTCATATGTGCATAAATGGACAGATTCCTACAAATAATTTTTAAGAAGAAAATTTGCATTGATTGAGAGGAGATCCACGCACCTTTTACTTGGCCTTTGAATCACTATAAGTCTGGAGGATCACACCCATCAGTTTCCTCATCCAGCCAGAAGGGGGGTGTGGGGGATTAGAAAGGTCGCACAGAACTACAACAGTTGCACAAAGAGAGACAAGTAAATTAGATAGGTTAGTGGCATCAACAGATGACCAGACAAACATTAATTCAGGATGGCATTAAAGGTAGACATTGCTGTGCAAAGTATAGTGGCTATGTCTGTAAACTACACTAACCTGTGAGGTCCATGTCCAGCACCATAATCAGTCTCCTAGCCATGCAAGGAAAAAAAACTCATAAATAAAACTACATCAAAATATATCCATTGTATAAGAAAAATGTCGCTTTCAATGTACACTTAATACAAACTAGTTGAAACCTTACCTGTTGAGGGAGAGTGTTATTCACCACAACATTCACACCGTCAATCTGTAAGATTATTAAATACATTTTTACAGTTGTGACATCAACATGTGCAAATTCATTTCCCCCGTTGGCTAGGCTAAGATTGCTAATGTTGTTCGCACACACAGCTCTGATTCATTCAGTTCACAGATTCTACACACACACAGACACAAAACTGTAACTATTAAAGCTGCAGTTGTTGGACATACTTGTAACACTTTACGCAGCACTTTGCAGTTCACACTAAATGGTATAAACCTACTTGTTGAGAAGGAATGGGGAACGTTTCATCGTCGCAGACGATGACACCAGGAAATCCATCAGCATTGTCCACACATTCGATGGTAATCTGCAATATCATCAAAAATGTATTACGATAATGAAATATAGAAATAGATAGATGTACCAAATTGGGTAATTATCATATAATCCCCACATTGCAATACCAAACTACCAACCGATGTTGAATTCCTCAACATGCTAGCAATGCTAATGTTTCAAACAAACACACTCGACTTAATCCAGTCAGTTCACCAAGTCAATCCACATCGAAATACAGAGACTACTTTACTTTTACCTCTTCCACATCTTTATATAATACAGGTATGTTCAATTCACCCTAAAATGTTTAATAAACTTACGCAAGTTATTTCCTTGACGCACGACATTTTCTTTTCTTCTTGCACTCAAACCAAGGCCTATAGAACGGAAGCTGGGCCGAGGGCGGACATGCGCAGTGTAACTGAAGCTGCGGTCGCGCGCATGTATGGTACTTTATGCAATATTGTATTAGTTAGTGTACAGCAGGTTTGATACCATTGAAAGAATTACATGAAACCTTATGCTTTGCTGGGTTATTGTAGGTTACTGTTTTTCATAATGTATCAGATTTTGTTGTTTTTATTACAGATGGAAGAATCTCTGATTAATTTTTCTTAGAAGCTAAAACATGATTTCTTTTTAAAATAACACTCACTATTAAAATATAACTCTCTCCCTTCATAAAAAATATCAAAACTACTTGTTAGCACTTTTTATGCAGCACTACTCCTCCCAAATCCCAAATAAGTCTATTTGGACTTCTCTTATTGAAGTTTTCTAAGTTTGTTCTAACAGGGTTTATGACCCCTCAGGGGTCTAATTGACCCCAAATATAATTAACTAAAATCTTATTTGAATAATTACATGAAACCTTTATGTCATTTCTGATAACTGTCAGACTTTGTTTTTATTACTGAAGGAAGAATCTCTGATTAATTTCTCTTACCCCAGGAAGATTAGTTTGTTACTATTGCGCCAACTAATGGGGATCCTTAATCAAATATTATATTATATGATATTATATTATTATTTCATTATTTATTTTTAAAACAACTCCTCCTGTGAGAAATGTAGTTAACATCACCATGTAGGACAACGTACTATATATTTCTTTGTCTGTAAATGACTTTTGCCCAAAAAAATATCATACCTCTTTTCTTGATATCCTTGAATTCCAATCAGACTTTCCCTCCGTTCATGTTGGCCTGCTTTGGTCCCCTCTCTCAAATGAGAGAAATGACAAATAAGTATCATCTCTGCTTGCTTGTTATGATTCATACCATCTAAACTTCACATCCTAAATGATAAGTCATTTCCTGGAATGTTAATAAAAACATGTACTTCCCAGCAAGTACTTCTCTATTTCAAAAATAATTCCAAGACCAGCTTGTTTCAGTTCCCAAACACCCTACGGTGCTCCAGTCATGTGTCCAGAACTTGGCTTTCCTCCAACAAATTTTACAATGGCGGCCGTGTCAAAAACTTTCAAATTTTTCAGCTAAACCGTACACTACAAGATGATTCTGAAAACATTTGAGGTGAGAAACAGGCATTAACGTAACATAATAATGATTCATATTTGATCAGCGCAGCCTAGTTTGACCATTTGGTCGGAGTTCGCGAGTGATTGACAGCCGGCTGTCATAGGCCCTGTTCACACCTGGTACTAACATGTGTCCTCTGTGATCGGATCACAAGTGGACAGCTTTAAGTACAGGTGTGAACATACTCAAGATGCATTGAGATCGGATCTTTCAGACCACATTCAGAGGTGGTCTGGGCCACATACGACCACATTCTTTTAGCAGTGTGTACGCGAATGCGTCCTGGCCACATTACGGACCGCCTACTCTACTGATGTCCTGCTGGGATCCGCGGGATCACCGCGCCCCTCAGGTGAATAAACAGACAGACACTGGCGCTTGTCAGCCAGGAAACGGCCTCTGTGCCCTACTGTATGTAGACTAGGCACGCAAAGTCCATTATTATCATACTTTCAGAGAAGTGTCTGTGTTTTTGTTCCACTGCTTTGCGCGGAGCTGACACCCGACCGCCCGCCTGTTTTCTGTCCTCCCTGACTCTCTGGAGCGCTGTACCCTGCTGTTGTCTGGCAAAAGCAGCAGTGCCGGCACCGGTGGCGCGGAGGTCCCTAGGCACCACTGGTACAATAACCTTTTTTTTTGATGTTAATACAATGTACCAGCATTAACGAATATGTAGGATATTACTACTGACATTCATGTAATATTACGTCACAACGGCTGCTGTATTAGCTGTGTGTTTACTATGTGTTTATTTGCATATGGGGCGGGGAAGTGAGATCGGATCACATCTTCAGTGGCCACTGAAGACGCATGTGGAGACACATTTTAATGCCAGGTGTGAACAGACGTACTTAAAGCTGTCCACTTGTGATCGGATCACTGAGGACGCATGTTAATACCAGGTGTGAACAGGGCCATAGACAGCAGATGGACAGCAGACCTCAGATCAGCTCTTACTGCTTGTTTTCCTCCGGTCTGTAAAATCTTGCAGATGCTATTAGGAGCACCAGATGACACAGAGGCACATGATTTTTTTCATTTTACCTGTTTCATGTACTACTGTCACGGTATAGCGACTGTTTTATAAAAATAACTTTTTTTAATCATATTTGCTCCAATCTACTTCAGCTTTAAAGGTGCTAAATTAGAAATACAGAACATTTTTATTGCCTCCACGCGGCTCTCAACATGGTGACAGCTGAGCTGAACATTGCAAACAATGGCAACAGTGCTGACAGAGCTAACAGTGTTGGCACTATGCTTCCACAACGACGCCGTCGTATGAGCGCAGTGCAGAGCGGTGGCCGTGAGCTAGCCAATGGGGCACCACACATGCACGAACATGCACAAAAAGCACACGTGGCCAGCCCGGCACATCAACAAAACGCGGAGAAGCTCAGATTACAACACACACAGAGGGAGAGCGACTTCATTCTCAGGACAACATAACTCTTCTACGTATGTCTTTGCATAGCAAATAGTTGTTTGCTGCTATATTAATGCTCTGAATATCATATACACATGCAAGTAGACAAAACACTTTGTGTTCAGGCAGCTAAAACTACTTGGTCAAGGTTAGAAAAGATTGGAAGTCTACAATATGTAGTAATTATTGGCTCCTTTATTGAAGTCACACTCTTTATCCACAATGAACTTTAACAGGGTACAACCTTGGGAGAACTGGAGGCAAAAGCTTTGTATCTAAACTAGTAAAAGTTAAAGTAACTCAACACTTTATCAATGTAGTTGAAATTGAGCAAATACCTTTATGTTTATAGGAAGATAATCATAAATCATGCTTTTCTTTAAAGGAGCAGTGTGTAGGATTTAGTGGCATCTAGCTGTGAGGTTGCCTCCCTTACCAAACGTTTCAGAGAACTGCGGTGGCCTTCATCCTGTGTTTGGTTTGTCCGTTCTGGGCTACTGTAAAAACATGGCGGTGCAACATGGCGGATTCATGGATGTATTAAGAAAACTGGATACAGCGTTGGAGGCGGGGTCTTGTTCATTTCTATGAAAGTTGCTCAGTGGCACATGATGCCAAAATGGAAAGACTTCCGCCTGGAAAAGTACCCGGATCTTCCAGCGTTCTTCCCCATCCACTGGCGCAGGAGCGTCCGCTCGGTCACGTGGTTCGGTCACAATCGTCACGGTGTCGTTGCGGTTCACTAACTCCGCCTCCCAGCCCTAGCTCCAGCCGTGGTCTGGGAAGGGAGATAACTCTAGATTCGGCTATCAGTACATTTTACAACTTTTAGGACCTAATGATTTAAATAAGGGCTATTCAGGTGTTCATACTGGGAAGCTGATTCACCTAAAAAAAAAAATGATCCGCTGAGTAACAGATGTCTCTTTCCCAATGTAAGTTTATGGGAAAATGTCTTTGTGCCCAATGGCATCACGTGACGGACATGGAAGTTGTAGTACCACCGTTTGGCCACTGTGTAAATTGGGATTAACGACCTGGAGGCTTGGGCTGACTCCATGAAGAGGATCCGCTCCCTATATAGATATGAAGGGCTCATTCTAAGCTAACAAAAACACAACGATTCTTAGTTTCATGTGATTATACACTAATGAAAACATAGTTATGAGTATTATATTCCATTTAAGCCCATAAATCTGCCTTAATCCTACACACTGCACCTTTAAGATGAAGAGTCAGACAAATATGATGATCAGCTGACTGTCACCAATATTATCCAGTGTGTCACAAGTCAGCTGTTTGCAGATTACTCATTGTGCTCTCCAGTTCTAACTGAATCCAAAAGTTGGAAGACTGCCATTAAGCTATGTGGGATGGAGGATTTCACAAGAATTGAGAAATGTAGGGATGTTGCCATTTGACCCACGCAATTGCAAGTGTTCTTTCAATTGCTGTAGATATGCTGTTATTTTCTGACCACAGAAGGTTTTAAGCATGTTAATCGGTGGCCTTCATCACAGTCTGATTTCAAAGCAGGTATTTTGCTGTTCACCTCATAAGCCAAGTTGAATATATTGTATTTTGACTATTATCTTTCTGAGCCATTTATTATTCGATACCCAAGTATGTTTAACGGTCATGTCACTGTGATTAATGTTAAAGCAGCATTTGGTTACTTTGAGTAATTATGATATTGACATGTTATTTTTAGAAAACTGTCTATATCCTGACAGTAGTGCATGAGACAGGTAACCTGTGACAAGAAAATCATGTTTCTCTGTGTCCTCCTGTGCTCCATTTACAAGATTTCAACGCGCCAGTCAATCAGAGCCGAGCAGTCTCTACAGCAGTTGTCAATCACTGGAAAGTTGTAAACGGTCAAACTAGGCAGAGCTGATCAAATATGAATCAATTTTCTGTTACTGTAATGCCTATTTCTCGCCTCAAATGTTTTCTCATTTTACAGCTAAACAGTACACTACAAGATGTTTCTAGAAATATTTGAGGTGAGAAGTAGGCATTACAGTAAGAGAATATTAATTAATATTGTGAATTTTTACAAATGCCATAAGTAGCACTAGGAGGACACAGAGGAACATGATTTTTTTTCTCATATTATCTGTCTCATGCACTACTGTCAGGATATAGTGACCGTTTTCTAAAAACGTTTTTATCATATTTGCTCAAAGTTACCAACTGCAGCTTTAAAGGTCAGCCGAATCTAGTGTTACTGTTACCCATCACACCCTCATTTAGACAAACCAGAACATACATTTTCATAATTAATCCATTGGAAATTTCCATTTCAGCCTGAAATGTTTAAACGGTTTGTTTCATTGAAGGAAGCCATTGTGTTTTCTTCTTCTTCCACTCAAACACATGGTGCGTCGCACCAGCATGGTGGCGTCAGATCACGTTAGTTTTACATATTTGATGCAATATTGTATTAATTAATGTACAACAATTTTGAGACTGTCAAAATCGTATTTGAATAATTGCATGAAACCTTTAGGTGATTTCTGATAACTGTCAGACTTTGTTTTTATTACCGAAGGAAGAATCTCTGATTTAATTTCTCTTACCCCAGGAAGATTAGCTGGTTGCTATGGCGCCTACTAATGGGGATCCTCAATCAAATATTATATTAAATGATATTGTATTATTATTTCATTATTTATTTTTAAAACAACTCCTCCTGTGACAAAAATAAAAGTACCCCTCTCCCTTCATAAAAATATCAAAAAACTGCTTGGTGTTGTCAGCACTTTTTACGCAGCATACTCTTCACAAATCCCAAATCAGTCTATTTGGATTTCTCTTATTGAAGTTTTCTAACAGTTTCTTCTGACAGGGAGTTAGACCTCTCTGGGGTCTAAATTGACCACAAATATAGTTAACATCACCATGTAGGACAACATACTATATATTTCTTTGTCCGTAAATGACTTTTGCCCAAAAAAATATCATACCTCATTTCTTGAGCTCTTTGTACAAAACGTCGATCAGACTTTCCCTCCGTTCATGTTGGTCTGCTTTGGTCCGCTCTCTCAACTGAGAGAAATTACAGATAAGTAACATCTCTGCTTGCTGGTCGTGATTCATACCATCTAAATTCCACAATAATGACATGTACTTCTCCGCAAATATTTTTACACAGGCAGTTAAAGGTCAGCCATATCTGGTCTTATTGTTAAGAACATACATTTTGATAATTAATAATTTATAGGAAATGATGAGAGTGTAAGTAATCAATTGGGATTGTGTATATATCTAATTTGAGTGTCCTCTGTAAAATAAAGCCTCTTTATTGGTATGACAAGAATGACAAACAAAACAAACAGAATTGACACTTAAATGTATTTTAATCTCACAGATATTTGTGCAAAAATCACATTTAATGTTTCAAGTTTTGCTACAGCTTCACATACCATGAACATGAGGAGGAAACGTTGCTGACAAAGCAGTTTGACTGTTCATGGTCCACATTTACTCAATTCTAAAACCATGGAGCTGTACATAGTGTTTATGTTGGATATTTAAACACTCCTCTAAATATACTATATTCTCATTTAATTTATCAAAGATTTAGTGTAGTACAGGATAAATCTTAAAGCAATGTCTCAAATTAGATTAAAAGACTAATGTGTCTCGTGTCTGTATGTTAATTTTAAAGCTGGGCGTAGCTAGTGTAGCATAGCATGAAGACTGGAAACGGGGAAACAACAAGGATAGTTGTCATCTCACCATGAAGTTTAGTTTCAAAATAAATACAAATTAGTATTTCTTAGTTTGGAACAGTAACATGTGTTGTTGAATAATCACATGGCTCCCAATACAAGAGCTGTGACTGATGACTGTAGATGCCTTCATTCATCCTATTCACCCTCCTCCTTCTCTTCCTCCTCCTCCTCCTCCTCCTGGAGACTGGGAATTGCAACAGAGAAGTTTAGAGTGACTACCACAGATCTTATAATCACAGGTATTCAAATAAACATCACATCCATTAATATGTAGCCTTATGAAAATAAATAAATGTGTATCAATCGTTCACTAAGAAATACATGGAAAAATAAAGGCCTAGTAAATATTAAAAATTAAAAGGGACTGGCTAAAAAATGTATAAAATAACACTTGTGAAAAACTCCTTTTGGACTGACAAGGCGTCAAATGCTATACAAAAAAAACTGTGTACTGAGACTTAATTTAGTTTTTCGGCAACTGTTTGCAAGAAAAAGCAAAGCAGAAATAACAGCTGGAATTTAATGAAAGCGGTACAATGCAACCCATTTGATTATCAGCCTCATGCAACTGTAGATTGAAAGAAGATCTTTTTTTTTACCTGGCATTGTCTGAAGGATCAATATCCAGTGTGGAAGAGTCCTCATTCTCAAAGCGGCCCAATTGGAAAGGTCTCACAGAGCTACAGTACAGCAGTTGCATAGAAAGAGGTAAAATAGATAAGTTTAGCCTGTTGTATTAACAGATATTGATGAAAATATTACTAAAACAATCAGATTCAGTTGCTAAAGACCACAAACCAAGCCAGAAATCTTGGCGCAGTCACTCACTCAGACCTAAATTTTAACATCTGCGTGAAGTGAATTACAAAATGAGCCTACTACCACCTTAAAAATGTGTCATGAATTAAAGGACTTATGTCTCAGCAGGATTTAGAGAAACTTGAGTTCTTCAGTAGGCTCAAAAGAAAAATGTGAACCGGACAGCTGTAGCTTTTAAATCCTATTTATGTGTGTCTTTTATATCGTATTTTCATAATGCCTATTGTGTTGCTTTTATCTTGTCTTAATGCCTCCATGTCTATGTTATGCTTTGTCTAACCTGTAAGGGCTTTGTCCATCACCAGAAGCAGTCCGCTCTATGATATCCTGGTCATGCAAGAAAAAAACAAATAAAATGCATAACATGCACTACATTCAAATGTTTTATTTGAGACCATACATTTAAATAGATTTCAACTCTGCACTTCTAATTAAATGGTATTAATCTTACATGTTGAGACGGAATTGGGTAGGATATATTGCCATAGACGACCACACCAGGAAATCCATCACAATTGTCCTCACACTCGATAGAAATCTGCAATTCAAAAAAATGTATTACGATCATGAAATGTATCATATAATGTCCATACTGTGATACCAAACTACCACTTTAACAGCTAAAGGGAGCTTCTCTTCTGAAGTAGAGGCACACAGTAAGTAGCCTACAGTTGCGTTACATATTTTTAGAGTGCTTTAGGGCCTTTTGTAGGTTCTTTCAGGATACAGTGAGTTAAAATAGTAACATAATTCAATATTTTTCATATGTAAACAGTATAATAAATCAATATCTGTTTGGGGCCCTTTTAGTTGGGTCCCAATTAAACGGTAAAGTGTACCCCGGGTGTTTTTTCCCGTTCCCCGGTGTTTCTGACCACGAGTAGCCGCGACTTGGGTCTGTGACTTTGTCGTGGCGGGTGTATTGCTCAGGACCCAAGAAAGCGCAGTGTTGAGCGTGAAGTTGTTTGTAAGAGCAGTTCTCAAGAAAGCTGCAAGCAGCAATACCACACAGGCCAAACATTCGCCCTGTTCTGAACAAGCATGTTTTTGCCTTAGTGCTAGCAATGCTAATGTTTCAAACGAACTACTCTAATTTCAAGTAATTCACCAAGTCAATCCACATCCAAATGAAACCAGTAACTTCCCAAACCGCAGTACTTCCACGTACTTTACCTAATGCTTGCACAGGTATGTTCATTTCAGCCTAAAATGTTACTTACTTTTGTTTTTATTTCATCAAAGGTCGCCATTGTGTTTTTCCTTTCTTCCGTTGAAAGTCGCAGTAGGTGTGGTTTCATTAGACCACGTGAATTGTAACCTATTATATTCGATATTGTGTTAATTAATGTACAGCAATGTTGAGACTGTCAAAATAGTGTTTAAATAATTACATGAAACCTTTTCCTTGTTCGGTTATTTCTGATAACTGTTTTTCATTTGTGTCAGACTTTTTTTTATTACAGAAGGAAGAATCTCATCAATTTATCTTACGAACTAAAAAATTGTTACGTTTTAAAATAAGTCACTGTGAAAAATATAATTATACTATAATAATAAATATAAAAGTATCTCTCTGCCTGATAACTTAAAAAGCACGTTTCTAACTCGGTATTCCCTATACGCTGATGACACATGATTCAACATGTGTTCCCAGACAAAGTACATAAAATTGTTCTTCATCACCTCCAAAACCTAAAGAAGAATCATACCTTTTTCTTGAG
Source organism: Sebastiscus tertius (assembly GCA_916701665.1). Taxonomy (NCBI): domain Eukaryota; kingdom Metazoa; phylum Chordata; class Actinopteri; order Perciformes; family Sebastidae; genus Sebastiscus; species Sebastiscus tertius. Next base: position 1,144 of record CAKAOH010041866.1, on the reverse strand, counting down.
ATCCTTGTACAGAATGTGGGTTTCTGACCTTTCCTCTGTTCACGTTGGTTCAACATCTCAGCTAAGAAAAAAAAAAACAGATATCCATCCTTGGTTGGTTGGATCAGACATATCTATGTCTATTAGACGTCTTTTAAAGATGCCTTCTGAATTATACCATCTAAGATCGTTTCACAGCCCAAGAAGAGGGCTGTGAAATCACCTTCCTGTCTATGGTGATGAACAAAAATGAAAGACTAAGTTTCCCCTTTGCAAACCTCAGCTATAGCTCTGTTTCAATTCACAAAGGAAAGGAGGTGCAGCTTCCCACAAACCGACAAAGACTAGTTGTGTGGTAGTTCTGAAGTATATCAGCAAAATTACCACTGCTGTAATTTTTCTATTAAGGACAGCTGTGTATAAGCATAATTTTCCCTTGTGAGTTTTTGAAAATGATCAAAATTGGAAATGCTTTATTCATACAAAGCTTAATCCATGTTTATAATAATGACTCAGTATGAATTTAAGGCAACCATATAGGCTAATGAAATAGTCCATCATATCATATCAGATCAAAGCAAGCAAACCTATAACAGCAGGTTTCTATTTGTAGTAAGTTTGTACCAAACATAATCACACATAAATTGTTTCTACATTAAAACAATAATTGATTGATTGATTGATTATGTTTCTTTTTTTCAGAGAAAAGTCAACTTTTAAGTGAATGTAATTAGTTTTCTATAGAAGGATGGTCCAGTTTAGCTGATATTATAACATTAGTGGCATACTTGACATGAATCTATAATTTTCAAATATAATAATGGCATTCAAAAGTGGTGTTATAACAGATAACGAAAAGTCATGTCACTTTTATTTTACTACTGCAGCCCAAAATCACAAATTTGCCTCAAAGGGATTAATAATTTCTGCAGCATACATCACTCGTCAAATGGAAACATGCCTAATAAGAATGACTGCTGATAAATGACATCAGACTTAAGTTTGGTTAAGCTATTGTGATTTGAAAAATGATCTGAATGAGCAATTCAGGTCATGTTTTGATGTTTAAGCCCCGCTGGTTTGTCATGTTGGAGAATCTCCTACAGCAGTACATGAAGTGCAGATGTTTAGCACTAGTGCTTTCTGCACTAAGGAGCAAGAGCTC
>CAKAOH010041863.1:0-116874 GCA_916701665.1 Sebastiscus tertius | reverse complement strand
CAATCAGCCTGAGCATCAAGAACACAGGGTATAACACACGCTCTCCAAGTGCCATTCTAGTTAAAGTATAGTTTTACTCTTGGCATTTCTAACTCGTCCATTCTTTTGTGTGGGAGCCTTTATTGGTGAACATGCGGGAGCCAATCAGCTGTAGGATCCTGTATGTATGTGACGATTGAAACAAAGTTTTATATGTCCATATAGCCGATCATACAATACAGGTGTTTCCTTTTGCTTTCATTCTGACTTGAGGTTCTTCTCTGTCAATTTGCTCCTCAGTACAGTAGTACACTGTGTGTGTGTGTGTGTGTGTGTGTGTGTGTATGTGTGTGTGTGAGAAAGAGAGATGAAGACAATGATTAAGTGCAGCATCTAGAGAGAGAGAGAGAGAGAGAGAGAGCGAGAGATCAGTTGGCCAGCAGCAGTGAGCTACAGAAGCCCAGGCTGACCTTTAACTTCACCCCTCACTGCTCTTCACCTTAACTCAATTTTCCTCACCTTCAGTCTTAATCTCAGCCCTGAGAGGACCATCACAAAGTAAAGGACTGAACACACAGTACCCTTCACTGTTGGCAGGACACACACACACAAACGTCCAAGGTCCAAGTGTCCCTGCCAGCTCCGTGCCAGAGATGAAGGACACTTTATCCTTGAGGAGATCCAGTCACAGCTCGGTATCGTATCAACAATAACAGCAGGGTGTGAATGAACGGCCGTTATACATGAACTGTGTGCACTTCAAATATTTACAGACAGTAAATATTTCATTAAAGAGGCTTCCTGCAGATGTGGAAATCCTGAAAAAGTACAAAACTTGAAAATTCATCTTTTAGGCCTCAGAATTCTTTGGCAAATTGTCAGCAGTTATTAAAGGACATTGTACTGTGACAAGGTTTAGCATTTGGGAAAAAGAAGAAGAAAATAGCAGTAGTACATTTTGAATATTAAATTATTCATTCCAGAGTAGATCAAAGTCATATTTTGATATGCTGCTATATAAATACGGGCCAGAAGTGTGTTGACACCCACACGTGACTGCTGAATGTACAGCCCAGTCGCACAGCACTTTGTGAAATAGTCACGAAATTACATGTATTGATTTGTGTACAGTACATTGACACAAATTTGATTTTTTTTTCCTGATGGTCAGCATGAAATCAATTCGTTTGTAATCCACATAATTGTGAACAGGGGAGTATAAAGAGCGTCGAACGCCGCGCAGCGAGGAGGTCGTGGTGGATGGGTGGGTCTAAAAACACCAGACTTTCACCAGGAGACCGGCGTTCGTGCCCCGTGTGAAACCAGAAGTCAACGTTGATTTATTTGTTATGTGACGGACAAGAATAATTCATTTTTAGGCTTAATTCATTTATTTGGAGAAAAGCTCATTTCTTTGTTGTCTCACTTATTACTGTATAATTTTCAGGGCATGTAATTTAATTTTTGGATGTAAATGTGAATCAATACTGGTCACTGTTGAGACTATGCAGCACATAATGCAGTGAAACAGAAAGAGGAACAATGCAGATCCTTGTCTGTGTGGGGTGATTGTGCGTTGATCTGTTGGTAATGCCTCGGGGCTCCAGTAGGGGGATCGCGCTCCTCTTCCTCACTCAATATAGAGACAAGTGAAGGGAATAGCTGCGTGTGTGATTTCTTCATTCTTCTCTCTCACTATTTCCCCTGTTTTAAGGGCACAACAGTTACGCCACTTCCTCTGTTATTTTAACCCGAACTGCGATCTTTTCCTAAACCTAACCAAGTAGTTTTATTTTGAAAAGACTGGAGCGGAAATTGACACGTGCATCACGTGTTGCTGGACATTCGTCGGAAAATGTGCAACAAATATGTTGTTGAAAGTCGTGCTGAGCGTCACGAAAAAAAGGGGAAATTTGTTTCTATGTACACAGATCAAATAGATTCAATTTCGTGACTATTTTATGAACTGCTGTGAGACTTTTGTTGGTACATGTCATTCCAAAAATATGGACATTAATCAGCCTCCACTCTTCTTGGAAAGCTTTGTATAAGATTGGAACCTGGCTGCTTTGCTCCAACTGGAACTAAAGTACAAGTATGTATGTTGTAAGTATGTTTTTTAATTTTATCACACAAGTATGTTACATAGATACATAGCTGCTTTTATTATGCTGTGCTGTTAAATATAAGCACTAGTAACTATTTCTTAGCTTCCTGGTAAGGGCAGCCTACGACACCCTCCCATGCCCCAGAATCTCACCCAGTGGTTCGGAAGCGAAATTGACTGCCCACTCTGCAGCAACATCAAGGCAAGTCTCCAGCACATCTTATCAGGCTGCAAGGTGGCGCTGACCCAGGAACACTTCAAGTGGCGCCATGACCAAGTCCTGGCCAAACTGGCCGAGGTCCTGGAGAGATGTAGGGTAGCAGCAAACTGCACCCAAAAAACAGCAATGTCTACACTAACATTCGTCAAGCCAGGCAGCACACTCAAAGTAGCTGCACACGAGAGGAACACCATACTCAGACCCGCCAGAGAGTGGCAGATGTCGGTGGACCTCAGAAAGCAGCTGGTCTTCCTGAGAGAGATCACTACAACCAGACATCGTCTCATGGTTTGCAGTGGAGAGAAGGGTCCTCATCATTGATCTTACCATCCCCTGGGAAGAGGGCATGACAGCAGCCCACGAAAGGAACATCAAAAATACTCAGAGCTGGCAGCAGAATGCCAAGAGGCTGGCTGGAAAGCCAAGGCGCTTATCCTGTGGAGGTCGGATGCCGGGGCTTTTTTCAGCAAAGCAGTAGTCCATCTGCTCCGTGGTGCTGGCATGACGGGGTCAAACTTGTGGAAAGCTGTGAAGGAACTAGGAGAGGACACAGAGAAAAACATCTACTGGCTCCGGAGGAAAGACAGTAGTTGGGGACCAACACCCCTGTAAAGGCAGCTGCAGGGGGTGGCGGGGAGACGGCCCCAATACGCCACTGCGCCCCTGCCGGGAGATGTAGTGGCGTAGGGGGCGAAATATCAGTGAACGCCGGTTTCCAGCTGACGACCCTGCAGCTGACCTGACCAAATGGCACTGGTGGAGGTGCGCCAGGCTGAAATGCCGAAGCAGGAAACAACACCTCACCTGTACAATGATCTATGACTGACAGCAGTAAAAGGCACATTGGTAAGAATCAATAAAGGGACGTCAACAATAAAAGTATTTCTCTAAAAGTGAGATTCATGAAGAGGTTTGGAAGACGATAGCCTACACATCAGTTCTGATGGTTTGAAGTGTGTGTATGTGTGTGTGTGTGTGTGTGTGTGTGTGTGTGTGTGTTTGTGTGTTCATGTGTGGTTCGGAGGTGATACCGTTCAGCAGCCATGGGAGCACAGGAGGATGGAGCGGGCAGTCGAAGGCTGTTGATCTCTCAGCGTTAAAACAGAGAATCTCTTGTTTTTGGCAGCTGATGTACAGCAGGGGAAATGCCTGCAGTGATTTGCTTGACAAGAGCAGATCTGACCTAGATTTTGTGCTGCATTTTCTGACAATAATCAGTCAATGAGGGAATTCAAACAGATTTTTAACTAAAAAAAAAAAAAAAAAATGCATCACAGATGTTGGACTGACAGGTTTGTGGTGAGAGGTATCTCTCCAGGCTGGCCTCCGGGGACGTCAACATTTTGGATTCAAACAAGTTTAAGAAGCAAAAGTTTTATTTTCTTCAGAGGAAAACGACAGAGTAACAGCTGATTCCTTCCAAGTGAAACAGACATCAAATTGAAACATTTGTCCAAACATGAAGATGTTTCTAACGTCTTTAGAAATCTGAGTTTTCTGTTTGTAGATACATATACAATAGATGTAAAGAGTTAAAGTGTGTGAAGGCAATAGGGGTGTAACGATTCATCTACTACATCGATGTATTGATTTATATTCCTACAATCCAATTACATCTATAGGTACTCGGCAAGTCGTCCTTCACGGGGGACGTTTATAAATCTAAAATCGATTTGCAAGGTAAATAATCAATTGTATTGATACTAAGAATTTGCACCTTTTATTTAAGCACAATAAACGTTAAATGGATGCATATTTAGAACTTTCTTTTAATGGTAAAGAGATGTTAAATGTTCCTCCGTTTCACTCTCCCTGTGTATGACAACATCGACATGCTCCAGCAGCGCCAATCTCAGAAAGACGACAACAAAACGAAGCAGCTGATGGCGAGGAAGAGTCGGACGAGAGAGAGATTTTCAAGCCGCGTTTGAAGTCCAGTGTGTGGAAACATTTTGGCTTTTGCAAAAAAAAAAGGAGATGTCCTGGATAAATCGCTCGCTGGTTGCAGAATATGCAAAGGCCAGATAAAATACAACGGCAACACGACGTTGTATGCGTGTGCGTGCATGATGGCTAGGTTTTCGTTAAATATTATTGCGCTACCTTTTGCTTTGAAAATGAGAACATCATTTAACCTGAATTTTATTATATTTTGTGTTAAATATTGCACTGCCTTGTATCTTGAGAATTGAAGAAAAATAAGTTATTGTATCGATTTCAAGTCTCTGAATCGTATCAGAACCATGGAAAGTGATACGTATCGTGTCGCTGTAAAACGTTACGAACGTGATCAGTAAAAACTATAAAAGGTATTTTGCCAACTCTATCAAGATCATTTGTATTTGTTCATGCCCATTGATGTGAATTTGGCAAAGCCCATTTGTACCATGAGGTTTTGTTAAAATGTCAACAACAACAATAATACTATTCACCTCATTAAAATCTCATCAGATTGGCTGTGGATCACACACTCTCTCCGTACTCCCATGTTAATTGAATTTGGACTTCCACCAGTGCTCATTACCGCCGTGTTGTTCCGACTCATACAAGGCTCCAGGTTGACATGTACAACAAACAACATTTGTCTAAGAATAATTATGAAAATCAACACAACCCAGTGCGGGGCCTCATGCAGGAACATTTCCATATCGACTTGTGCCACGAGGTTTGCCCGGACTGGAACCTGACCGCACACATTTGCTATAATTTTCTTATGGTTACCGGATGAAGGCCTCCTGTATGTCAGCAGGTGTGTGTTTGTCAGAGGTAACCGTGGGCATCCAGGAGTAAAACAAAAAGGACTTCACAGCTGAAGTCTTGTAATGTGAAATCAGCAGATGTAAACTCAGCAGGTCATCCATTAATCGCAGGGTTGGTGGTGGATTTGCATCCCCTCCCGTCCACGTGCTGAAGCATCCTTGAGTGGTCGCTCGATGCCATCGTTGTGTGAGTATAAATTGGTGAATAACACTCCTGTTACATGTGTCATTAATAAATAATAAATGGTTTGACATCAATTTAGATGCCAAAATATGTCAAATATGTGAACGACGTGGCATTAAATGACACGTGAAAAGCTGTTTCTCAACGTTAACCCTGTGGGGTGAACTGACGCACGAAAAGCCACAAATGAGACGCAGAAATGGTCTTAAGATGTTGTGCTATTTATACCTCTTCCCGTGAGATCAGATTGGAGAGACTGTGACGGGTTCATAGTGTTCCATTTCTGGGTGTCAATTACAAGATGACATTACATATTTTTGAGTGTTACTAGGAAGGACCATAAAAAATGATGATAGACGGACTGGAGTTGAATATTGTATAATCACTTTTGAAATTAAGACTAAGACAGAAAAGCAGGACTACAGTTGGGGCGTCTTTGAGGCCTGCATATATAGCTTAAAGACCTCAACACAAGATGAGTATTGGTGATACCTTGAAGGGACTGGATGGTCTCTTCGCAGTGCCACTCCACTAAATTATTCCTTTGCTTTCATCATCCGACGGTAGTAACTGCAGTTTCTTGGTGTCTGGTTGGGATCCTCTCTTGCTGTTTGTACCCATACTGTCCAACCTTGAGACCTTAAGAAAAAGGGAGGATTTAAAAACCAAAGTGGGGATCTGCGGAAAGATTAGAGTTTCAAAGACTTTGTCTCCTGGTGACTTTAAAAGAGTGAAAATAACAAACTAATAAGTACACTGCAACAGCATTTTGATTTTATCTTTAACTCCCAGCACACAAAACTGAATAATTTGCCCCTTTGGTGTGAACTTGGCGTGTGAATCTCTGGCATAAACTAATATTCAAGTGTTTTTATTTATTTTTGCTCCTGCTTGAGTATTTCTTTCTCTTAGTTCTCTCCGTTTCTCTCTCCGTCTCTCACACACTGAAGGTCCTTTCAGACACAACGATACAACGCCACCACTGCGCTCTGAATCCCGTTATTTCCAGCAGCTTGCGCCGCACCATGGCAGCTTTTTGCTGCATCAAGCAAAGCCCAACTTTGGGCGCAGCTTAAACATGAGTTCAAACTGCGCTGTGTTGCGAGCGTAGACTGCTCTCTTCCTCCGGGAAACGACAGTTGGTGTTGCTCTATTGTCGTCCGGGTGGAAACGGTAGGGATTATAGACGCTGTTCAGTTCCAGAAACAGGCTAAAATAAGGAAAAGGAAAAAAAAAGTGGGAACATTTTTCATAAATTGGGAGAAATATGGAAGAATTGTGACCCCGGGAGGAAGCAGTGAGAGGACGATGAAAAACGGGAGGATTGGCGAGTATGCTTGAACCATTTCAGAGCTACGTCCTCTCAGTGCTGTTATGGGTTGGTCGAGCATTGTATGGAGTTTTAAGCATTAGTGTGTCTTGATATGAACTAACATTGTAATAGATTAGTAAGGACTATCTTCGCAGTTCAATTGCAAAAGAACGAAGGGAAATGGACGTTTCAAATGCAGTTTGAATGGTAAAAATCCGTTGAGCCACTGTGGAGGTGTTAGTGTCTAAAGTCAAGAAAACTCTTTTGCTCTAGAAAATGGAGGGTGTAGGTTTCAAGGAGTAAAAGCGGTAGGTGGGTGATTTCAACATATTGACCCAGGGAAACAGCTGGGGAACATAGAGCATAGATACGCTCCCTGAGTAAGAAATAAGTTATGTAAATAACACAGATCATTTCCTCCTATCACAGCATTAACTTGAGAGAATTCCTGTTAGTTGCTGATCTGCTTCTCAAGATATACTGAGACCCCCCCACCTGCTTGACATTTATGCAAAGTTGGACTTGGCTCGGGGGAAATTCATTCACAACACCACCACCTGTTTGGGAAGCAGAGCTTCTCTTTATAAGCCAATTTCTCTTTCAAGTGTTGCTTGATGTCTTTCCAGGATTTTTGTTTTTTTAATTCAACCACTGACCTTTTGATTGAGATGACAGCCTTCACTGCTCGTCAGAAGAGGAGTGCATGAGTGCATTTCTGCATTGTTTGTTGCCTCTTCAACCGAATGATGTTGTTCTTGACTGCTTGACATTCTCACGTCTCATCTATCGGGCGAACAGCTGAACCCATTCAGAGCAATTGTAATTTAGAGTTGGCTTTCTAAATCTATCCTTAAATGACCTAATAAACAAGCCATGACCATGGGATGCATCAACTCTTTATTATATACAGTGCTCAAAGTGGGTCGGTACTCACGCACTTCTTCATTGTTCTCCTTGGCGTACCGTGACTTATTCTTGTGTACCGGCACTTCGTACCCCCCACTGCCCCCACACACACACACATGCATGAGCGCTGCCGCATCGTAACTACTTCACAGACACAGAGTGGAGAGAGGACCTCAACTCAACAACACTACCTCATGACAAGTAACCGCGGCAGTGCTACTGCAGGGCTGACTTTTCTCTTCCCTTCTCCAGTAATCTTGCGGCGGCGAGGCACGTTGAGTTCAGGCTGGTGCACGCCAAGGGTAGAGAACGAGCAGGGAGGCAGGGAGGCATCTGATTGGTTCTTTCCAAGCGGACCGCGAGGCAGTGATTGGTAGACGTTTTTACAGGATTACAGCAGCTACAGATGACGGCTCTTTTTCAGAGCTCATCAGTAATGGATTGCTGTCGGGGTGTAAAGACCATTTCAACCATTATAACAAATAGTGTAGACTGGAGAACATCGTCAACCCTGACTTTAATGAAACATTATTTGAAAGTTTTGATTCACAGAATAGGATTTTACAGGACAAACATTTCCAGAAGAATTAAATGTTCAGATGAAGGCTGTGATATGTGTAAGTCATAAAATAATCACTTAATTAGTAATAATAGTGGTCAACTGTGTTACTTTTAGTCTGATTATGTGTTTAACTTCTTGGTATTTGTCTACCATTATAGTTTGTAAAAATGTGCCACTCTGCTGACAGTAGACTTGTCCATGTTTGTGATTGGTCAGATGCTGTAAACCCCGCCCCTTTCATGTGAACATACTCATATCCAGACTGAGAAACTCTGGGTTGACTTACCGAGTTGATAACTACCGTCGCAGGACCGCTTAGCGGAATCTCGATTGTTAGGGTTAGTTAAACCAGATAATGAGAAGATACCCTGGGTATGTTGAACTCACTCTGTAGTACAGGCCTCTAGCTTAAAGGGACTATTTGTAACTTTGTAAGTGTATAAATGTAGCGGGTCGGCACACATGCGCGCTCGCGAATGCGCGCTCGCGTATGCCGGGAGCCTCGTCTCCTCTGCCTGCTCGCCTTCAGTCAGACAGAGCGCGCGTTCTCGCGTACTCGCTCCACCTCTAGATGTGAACGCGCGCTCACTCCACACTGCAGAAGAGTTAGTTTAGCTCTGAGAATATCTAGTGAATGAACAGTGGACGTTTGTGCAGAAATAAATGCTGCAGCTCCTCCAGAGAGAAACGTTACCGTCTCCCTCCTGCGTCCGCAGGGAGACACCGGGTGCCGGTGTCACGGTTCACGTTTCTCTCTGCGGAGGCTCGTCACTTCACAAGACACGGAAAACCTCTGTTGGTGCGCGCTGTGTCAGTGAATGCAAGCAGGCAGCGGAGGAGAGGCTCCGGTTGCCGGTGTCTCCCTGCGGGCGCAGGAGAGTGAGGCAGGAAAAGCCAACACTAGGATCACATCTAAATCATGTTCATGGAGAGACCTTGGTCTGGTCAGCTAACATTACTGCCAAGCAGCTGAAATATAGAGTGATATTGTGGTTTTAGCTGACGTGTGTCACCTCACTGTTTTGAGCGATGCTCGTTCAGGTCTATTTAGAGCGAGCAAGCGCAAGCCCGACGCTGACTTCGTTGATTTCACGGCCACAGGTGTCGCTGTTAAGAAGCAATTCTGAAAGTTACAAATAGTCCCTTTAATGAGAAACATTTAACAGCTCATCTTCAACCATCTCATGTCAGTATCGGTGTGACAGGAAGTCAAGTTCAGGCTCTTATAAGTTGGTTCAGAGGTTGAACCGACAGTGGAGCTGTAGAACCATGACACAGACTCATGCACCAGTCGTGTGGTAATACTGGAGACTTTGCATATTTCAACTTTTAACATTTTTTTATTATTTAAACATCTTTCATGTTCTCTCTGTGTAATTATTATTATACTAAGTTGAACAAACAATAAATAACATTTTATTTAAAGTGTATTTAAATCTGAGATTTCAGCACAACGCTTCCCTGAGCAAACAATGGTTATAAAGAAACTGTTGCTTCATTATCGGTTGCAACCCTGACAGGATTAAGCTGGATGGATAAAACAATTATTTCAAAGTGAATGGAAGTAGCCTGGATTAGCGCCTCTTATGGGGCTTTGTGCAGCCGCATATGTGTAGGAATCCAATTAGAGAGTGACATTATAGGATGGATACAGCATTTAGTCTTTTTAATGCCCCATTGTTGAGTTATGGAAGCAGAGCATTATGTCGGCTGTCGAGGCGTACCGTCTCTGTTGTGAATGGAATATAGAAAATGTCATTTGCAGAACAGCAATGGGCTTCTTTGTGATATTATTCAGTGATTATATAACACTAAGGAGGGGTAGGGTGATGGAGGATATCAAGGGAAATAAAGAAATACTGTAACCTTGTCAGGTTTTGAGTCTTTAATCAGACAACACAGTCTCACTGAACACAAGAGTTAAACGGTAATTATGGGGATATGGAGAGAATTGGTATTAGTGCTGTGAGAAGGTTAGATAACGTTTATTCGTAGGCAAGAAAAACTGCTTTTGTCTGAGTTTCTCTTAGCACCGACACTACACATGCTTAGTTACAGTAAGAACCAGACTATGCTTGATAAGAACTCATACAATGTGTCGTACGAAGGAGTTTTCCCAACGGCATTTGTCAGTGTTTTAATGGAAAGTTCAGATGTGCCTTGTTCACTCCTAACGGGAACTACACTGTGTCTAAGGTACTTACATTCGGGTGTTTATCAGTAAATACATTATTTGAAATCAAAAAGCCACCACAGCATGTGAATAATGGAACCTGGACATAATGTTTGCACTGTTTGTTTTAGTATATTATTTGGTAATGTTTGGTATCGGCCACTCCGGACAGATCTTGTACTGTAGCAGGAATCACAACAACTTCAAATTGACGCTAAATCTTCTGAGGATGGAACGGTGCCAGGCTTCTTCTTCTTCTTCTTCTTCTTCTTCTTCTTCTGTGGACCAAAATCAGAAACCTTGACACAATCTGCCCCATCTTGAAGGAAACCTAAATGATATGTAGCTGTAGGTACAAAGTGAAGATCTGAGGTAGTGTCTGGTGGGAAAGAGCTGCCATTAAAACCTTTTTTCTCCAACTAGTCTGAGCTGATTTAGTGTCATTATTGGAGCCATTACAGTGAAGATCGTAAAAACAATCACAATGCTTTTTGCTGTGTGTGATCAATCGCTGTACAGCATGCTGTCATCTGTTTGTTTTCTAAAGGAATACTTCAGTTACTCACCCCGTGTTACCTTGAGGTCTTGAAGAACAGTTTTTCTCGGAGAATCAAAAAGCTGAAGAAAATGGATGTTACAATTAACAACAGCAAAATGACATCAAAACATCCATTTACAAACTTTCACACAACTCATAGAGGCTTATTTATCCAGTCATACGCTCACTACTTCCCAAACACATGCATCTTCACTAAAACCTGACTGCTTAAAAGACTTTGGACTCACACGGATGAGTAGCACATGTGCAGATGTGTTTTAAATAGAAAGGTTTTAGTGAGAAAGCATTTTCTTTACATTACTTCCGTTACTCAATTTACATACTTAACTAATGCCAGGTACGCAATTTACATAAGAAAAGTAGTTATTTTACGTAACAAACGTAGTTATTTTAACCCAAACCATAACCTTTTCCCGGACCTATCCAAGAAGTTCTGTTGCCTAAACACTGCAGGGGCGTGCGCTGCCACACTGATGGGGAACGCACGAAAAATAAATAACTTTTCATAATCATACAAACCTTTATATGAGGAATACGTTGCCATGTGACCCTGACAGCAGCAATAAACTATCCTCCATCAGCCTTTTTTTCAGTAACTTTCCAGGTGCTCTACGCAGCCTCAATGTGCAAAAGACAGCTGCAGGTCGGCTCCATCAGGTATGTTTTAAAATCCTGAAAACTACCGAAAATACCCTTTGATTATGGTTTTACATGCTTATCTTAAAATACATATTTGGCGCCATGAAATCTGATGCAAAAGAGAAATATTACACATCGTTTATTCATCAGCAAACATCGTGTGTGTGTGTGTGTGTGTCCCAGTTGCTGTCTGAAAGCACACCTGCACACACACACACACACACACACACACACAATAGCAAATGCTTCTCTCCTTTTTAGTGTGCGTGTGTGTGTGTGTGTGTGCGTGTCGGTCTGACTCACTCATACATTTTCATACACAAGCAAGGTCTCTGCCATTTGTACTGGCCAACTCTTCTCCAAGGTTTGTATCATAAATAATAACACTGACATTTGAGGATTTCAAAACACCTACTGCGTGTGTGTGTGTGTTCTTGTATCATTGTGAGGACCAATTTGAGATGTAAACCTTGACAGTGAGGACATTTCTCAGCACAGACATTTTGACCATCCCTCATTTCTCCAATGTGGCCTCTCTTTGAGGATTAAAGGGTCATTTCCCCCTAAATCTACATAACAGTGATGGCAAACTATGAGAACAAGATATACAGATCAGCCATAAAATTAAGACCACTGAAAGGGGAAGTGAATAACATTGATTATCTCGTTACAATGGCACCTTGAAGTTGATGTGTTGGAAGCAGAAAAAATGGGCAAGCGTAAGGATGTGAGTGACTTTGACGAGAGCCAAATAGTGATGGCTAGACGACTGAGACAGAGCATCTCCAGAACTGCAGCTCTTGTGGGATGTTCCCGGTCTGCAGTGGTCAGGACCTACCAAAATTGGTCCAAGGAAGGAAAACCGGTGAACCGGCGGCAGGGTCAGACCCGAGGCTCACTGATGCACGTGGGGAGTGAAGCCTAGCCCGTGTCGTCCGATCCAATAGAAGAGCTACAGGAGCTCAAATTGATGAAAAAGTTAATGTTGGTTCTGATAGAAAGGTGTCAGAACACACAGTGAGGAGCAGTTTGTTGCGTACGGGGCTGCGTAGCCGCAGACCGGTCAGGGTGCCCCGTGCTGACCCGTGTCCACCGCCAAAAGCTCCTACAATGGGCACCTAAGCATCAGAACTGGACCACGGAGCGATGGAAGAAGACGTTTTCTTTTACATCATGTGGATGGCAACGAGTTCGAGGTGTTGACTCGGCCTCCAAATTCTCCAGATCTCAATCCAATGGAGCATCTGTGGGATGTGCCGGACAAACAAGTCCGATCCACGGAGGCCCCATCTAACAACTTATACAGGACTTAAAGGATCTGCTACTGACGGCTCGGTGTCAGATACCACAGCAGACCTTCATAGGTCTAGTGGAACCCATGCCTCGACGGGTCAGGGCTGTTTTGGCGGCAAAAGGGGGACCGACTCAATATTAGGCAGGTGGTCATAATGTTATGGCTGATCGGTGTATGTAATAACACAGGCTTCTTATTCACCATTCATACTTATACCTAAGAAAAGTAATGCACTGTAATTCATATAAAACCCACGAGCCAGGACGTGCAGGGCTGCCGCTGAGGAAGTCAGGTGACGTACTATAAAAAGTGACAATGTCTGCGTAGGGGGGAGGTCGGGGTGGACAGATGGGTCAAATGAACACAGGACTTTCACCCAGGAGACCGCTGTTGGTGTCTTGTGTGAAACTAAGTCAACTCTGACTTTGAGAATGCATGAAAAATATAAAAATAACTTTTCATAAGATATTGTATGAACCATTGAATGAGGATACTTTGAATGACAACAATAATATTAATAACAATGAATATCCCAAAAACAAAGAGGAAATGTGATTGTGTGATTTCTATGACTGTGTGTAGGGTGTAAGAGAATATGTGTTTTCTTTTGGGTGCATGGGTTAAACTCTCACCCAACTCCACCATGACCCAGGGTTTGATTCTCCGTAGTGGCACTTCCAACTTGGTCATACATTCAAACACTCTAAGTTGCTCGCTAGACTCTTCTCCTCTGTAGTCCCTCGGTGATGGAATGAGTTACCGAACTCCATTCGATCCACAGAGTCCTTTTCCACCTTTAAGAAACAGCTAAAGACCCAACAGCTCTTTAATGAACACTTCCACACCTAATGCCATTGATGCTATTGTTTCAGATAGCAGGATGAACAGACTGATATTGATTTTTTTAGGTGGGCCTTTCTTTTACATGACTAACATACATTTTGCTGCCGGCCTTGTCCAAAGCAGTACATTGCTTTGCTCCCGTGCGGTAACTCTTGTCTGCTTCTCCAAGCTGAGGGCGTGCCGACCGTCATCTACTGTAAGTAATACACTGACTATGGATAAGTATCTCATACAACCCCACTTAAAAACACCCAAACTATCCCTTTAAATGTTCACCCACAAACCCTGAAAGTCATAGTCTTAGTTTTATTTAAACCCCCCCAGTGTGCTGAAGTACAATGAAAACTACCACTGCCCTAATACTGACATACCGTTTTCTGTGGCTGATCTCTAAAACTGCACAAAGAATGAGTGAAATGTGGTGATAATAAGACATCTTGCCACACATTTGGACAGTTCTGATGAAATGCAGATTGTAATTGAACTGATGATGGTGATGATGTCGATGATGTTGTTGATGTTGTTAATGATGATCTGCCTCTATCCAACCTGTGCGTTGCCTCTGTGCAGTCCCTGAGAGCACCTGTGTCTGATCGGACTTGAAGCTGTTGTCGGCACTTACTCACGTTATTCCCTCCTAACTAGATCCTCGCTTGTGTTTTACAAACTCTCAGATGTACGTCGCTTTGGACAAAAGCGTCTGCTAAATGACATTATAGAACTGTAGAATTGTAGGAACATGCTTTTAATTCCCGTTCTTGTATGTATTCACCTTTTATTAAATTTTATTACATATTTTATTTGAAGTAGAGAACATGTGTGAAACGTACTGAGGCAGGTTTATAAACTATGTCATGTTCTCAAGGTGCACAGTGGGTCACAGACACACAGGGAAATAGACTTCCTTTTGTGAAATGCTAGACTATAGATGCCTTTTTTAAATGTGGGAATGATTCATTTGCTATCACTTTGTGTGCACATGGACTGGTTTATGTGTGTGGGTGTGTATTTGTGTGTGGAGGTGGGGTATTTATTGAGGTTATATGACTGGAGAGAAGATAGAGGAAAGGCCGGGGAGGGAAACGTGTGTGTGTGGATTCTACCTGAGCTTATCAGTGAATGTGTCGTATGAAAAGGTCCACTGGAGAAAATTAAACTGT
Source organism: Sebastiscus tertius (assembly GCA_916701665.1). Classification (NCBI taxonomy): domain Eukaryota; kingdom Metazoa; phylum Chordata; class Actinopteri; order Perciformes; family Sebastidae; genus Sebastiscus; species Sebastiscus tertius. The sequence continues at coordinate 102,177 of CAKAOH010041863.1, read as the reverse complement.
CATGTTCAGCGGAGGCGAGGCGAGGCTACACGCCAAGACAATAAAAATCTCCCTCACATGCGATGCATGCTGACATGCGTATAATGTGTTCCGTCTGTGTGAGTGTGTGTATTTCCATGTTCTCCACCACTATGATTTATTCAAAGCCATTCATAGATGAAACCATAAAATAGAATCGTGGTGTTTGATCAGTTGTTGGTTTAGTCTAAGTGCTCGTTTCATGGTATCATGAAGCGGCACCAATGCTAACATTCAGTATTCCCAGTGTTCCTGTCTCATTTTAAATGAAAACTCTTTTTTAAAATGGTTTTCAGATTGTAAAACAGGCTTAATAATAATAATCTTTATTTGTATAGCACCTAAACATAGCTACAAAGTGCTTGCACAGATACAATGAAATACAGAAATACAAACATGAAAACAACAATAAAAGAACAAAACATAAAGACCAAATAATGAGAAAACTAAAACCCGTAACCAGTGGTATCAAAACAATAAGTTACAAGACATAAGCCAAAAGAAGACAATATAAGGTGTGGAAAAAGTGCACCAAGCTGTTGCCTTATGGAGTTAAAAAATGGGTTTTTAAAAGAGATTTAAAATTGTTAATAGAGCTGGCTAACCTGAGGTCCTGAGGTAGTTCCAGAGTCTCGGGGCATTGATGGCAAAGGCCCTGTCACCCTTAGTCACCATCCTAGACCTCGGTACAACCAGTAAGGCCAAGTCAGAAGACCTCAGGTTATGCGGTGGCACGTAGGGAGTAAGGAACTCAGTGAGGTAGCTTGGAGCCAAACCATGCAGAGCTTTAAAAGTTAACAATCAAATCTTAAAATCAATTCTAAATTTGACATGCAGCCAGTGAAGTGCAGCTAAAACCGGAGTGATGTGCTCAACTCTCCTCGTACCAGTGATCAGTCTCGCAGCCGCGTTTTGGACCAATTGCAGGCGCTGTAGTGAAGTTTTGGCTGAGACCGGAGTAAAGGGCGCTGCAGTAATCTAAATGACAGCTCAAAACATCGGGTACACACTAACAGAAACCAGCTGATTCTGGTCCTGATTCCTCCCGACAATCGTCAGCAGAGTCCTGATTGTTTGATGATCTTTCCAGATGTTCCTGTGGTGTGAGGTATGTTAAGAGTGTTCGGGATGGGATATCCTGTTGTGTGTGGGGAACCCCGAGGACAGCCGATGACACAGTGGGGAAGAACGATAGCCAATAGAGAACCAAGCTGACTGAAGAAGGAAGGAGGACCACAACCGTCATGGCGGCCGCGGCTAACGCACAAGCTAATGCTAAACGTGAAGCATAAAGTAGTAGTAAGACGGAGCTCAGAGATAGAGGAGCAACTTGTTGATTATTGTTTATTTAATGTGTCTCCATGACTTCATCCATCCATCCTTTCTCAGTCTTCAGTACAAAGTAAAAACTAACATCATTAATTCTTCCTGCCCGTCGTCCGCCGTGTTTGTTTACACTAAAGTCACGTTTGATCGCCAGAGATTTAGAGAGATTTCTGTTTTTTTTAGTGGGGAACAAAACTGTTAAATTTAACAGAACATGTCTTTATGTGTGGGCTCTCTCACATTTCACACATCTGTTAAGATTTTAAAAAGTCTTTTGATGTGGGCCAGCCTCAACAAGACACCAGAAAACTTTAGGATGGTGCTGAACCCTGTGTAATAAAACAGGTGAATGTGATAAACATTTTAGTGTCAACTATAAAAAGTACCGGATCGGAAAATAGGGTGGCTTCCTATTAAAATATGATAACATATATTTATGCTGCTGCGGTAAATAAAGGCAGTTATCTGAGAGGGTATGGTAAATAAGTTATTGGCTGACCTAAATGGCAGAAGTTTGGCAGTCACACGTATTTCACACATTTCATCTTCTGAAGGAAATATTTAAAACTAAATTCATCATTCAGTCCATCTGGGTGAAATAGTTCTGCAGTGAAATCTGTAGAGCTCCTCTTTGTTTTTTGAGGAAAACTGACACCACGAGGAGCCGCGAGTCACACGACCCGCGACATGATGTTTCGTTCTCTGCCCATTGTGCAGCATACAGCCTCATCAGGTCAAATAACCACGTTCACAAGCCCACTCCCCCGACCTGTACGCATGTTTCCCACCAATTTATTTTCCCATCAAGCACTGTGTTTATACCTTCATATATGACTGTTTTCCTCCCACACCTGTTGCCTCTAGCAGAAGAAACCGGTATTAAAGTGGATTAAAGTGAGAAACTATCCCCACACTAGATAAAGCCCACCTGCTTACACAACACTTCCTCAGCTCATTAAGCTCCAAAGTTGCCGTCCCAGCCATAATTCTTGGAGCAGCAACTTGTTAGGAAGCTTTTTGAGGCGAAAGCTAAGATGTAGGATTTCCTTCCTGATCTTCACAGTTTGTGTAAAATGTGCTAATTGGGGCAAACTAGGGAGAGAAGGTAATTATGTCTCTTCTCAAATCTGTTGTGCTTTGACTGCAAGATCCGCTGTGAAGCCAGTGCAGGGGTTAGATGAGGTATCTATGAGAAGTAAAGAACTTCAGAACACGACTGCTTCTTTAAAGTGATTATTTACCCGAATGCATTTTGGGTATGAAACAGCAGTTCCCAACCTTTTCCCTTAACCACTTAAGCCCTAGGGTGCTGGAAGGTGAGGTTCGCCTAGACAGACATACCCAAAATAAATCAAGAATAGCTCCACAACTACCAGGTCTATAGGCATGATATTGGTCTCTATGGATAGGTAAGACCTCAGAGAATTCATCCCCTGTGTCAGTAACATAGTGACTGTTACTATGCCTGAGTAAATACTGATGAACCAAAGGAAATATTTACATTTTTATCCTGGTCTAAAATGTTTTCTAGGTTAGACAGTGGATAACACCATTATAGCAATGATGCCATGCACAGAGATACCACTGGATTCATGCAGCAACTCCTTGACTACAACTGTGCCAAAGCAGAGATAAATAACACAAAGCACATAGATTCTACAAAGGTTTTAGTGAGGACCAAAGTGTGCCAAATGGGTTTTCTACCTCTGGAAAGGGAATCTGTCTCTAAAATACTACTGATATCCATTACAGGATTGCACACAATGGAGCCTTTGGCCATGACATTTACCCTGTGCATCATCACATTCTACCATTGTGCACAGTAGAAAATCAATAATAAACAACTAAATGGTATAATTTTGACTCCAAATGGAGTAGTTTTATTATAATAATAAAATATGATCAAGTAAAACTTAGATAATAACAAATAAGATAAAAAACAAAGTAAATAAGATAACAAAAAATTATCTAAAGTCAAGTATGTACATTCAATATAAAAACGGTCAAAATATAATGAAGTAAAAATGATTGATTGATTTTGCAACTAAAGTTTTGAAATAATTGACAAACAAACATTGTTTGGATAAAATAGACTTAGAGTGTTGTTTTAGTAGCAATAAGGCCTCGTCTTTTAGAAACTATTCAGAAAAAAGACCACCACAGCTTTTTATGAAATTTTTAACTTGTGTTTTTTAACACACAGCTTTGACGAATCTGGTACCGGGTCCGTCGGGTAAAAGAGGTTAAGGTACCCATTTTTCTATCATTGAGTAAATTGACGACCCCTGACTAAGGGACATATTTCATGGATATTTCACATTATATTCAAGTCATAACAATAATAGAAGAGAACAACTGATAAACTGTACAATCAACCCAAATAATGAACGCAATCAGTGAAGGGATTTTGTGTAAAATGAGCAATTTGGATGAATTATTTCCTGTGAATGTTGCACCAGAGATGAGTTTTCCTGTTGTTTTTAGGAACTTTTAATACAATTCTCTGTCTGTATTATATATTTATTTTATTTTTTTTAACCATCATTCATACTTAATAGGCTTCTTTTCTTCTAGCAGAGAGGGAAGGCTCTGTGAATTCAACTTGTGTTCAGGTCTTCACTGTGCTCTTATCCTCTTTATATCTTAAATAATAATCCAAACTTTAAAAATAACAATTTCATTTAGTTTTCTTCACAGAAATGAATGAAATGCTGAGATATAGTCCAAGGTTGAGAACAAGTGAAATATCCTTTATAGGCACACAAAGTGTTGTCTTATTTGCCATATGCTGCACATGTGTTTTATTATTCTGACTTTTTTTCTTCACTGTTTTGTGTTTTTTCTATTTCCTTTAGTTAATGAATGTTGAGCCTTCATGGCCACTGTACTAATTAAATGGGAATATTTCCAGCCAACAGTAGAAAAAAAAAATGCAATATTTTCTCCAATTTTCTTGTACACCTGCAGAAACCTCAAATTTAAGTGACACCCACAGCTGTTCCACTGGACGGTGAAATGTACAGTAGTCAGTTAATACATCTCACAGGACTACAACACACAGCTGCCCCATCTGCTGCTGCATGCAACAAAGTGTCATTTCAAACAGTGGGAGGAATTACTGATCGTGCTGTTTTATTATCTGTGTTCCAACAAAACTTTTAAATTACATTTATTTCCTCACATGTTGCCAGACAGTTGGATTTGTGTGTCAGGGACAGATGTGGCCTGACAGACAGACAGACAGACAGACAGACGGACGGACAGGCGTCAGCAGCTGCCGACGATAAAACAATCCCACAATGTTTTTACTTGAGATTATTGGAGCCCATAGTTGTGTTTCCCACTCTGACTTTCCATCAGTAAATGTGAAAATAAAGAGGTTGTTTTTCAATTAGTGGCGGAAAAAAATAATTGCTTAAAGAGATTCCTGTTTTGCCAGATGGGCTTCACCAGATACAACTTTGGGGTTTTTTGTGCCTCCGTGGAGTTTGTGTTGGAGTCTGAGTTGTGGTGGGGGGCTGGTAGTTTCTTGTGCGTTAGCGGACTCCATTTCTAACTGAACGTTAAAGCTACGGTTGCCCGTTAGCCCTGAAGCAGAGCTGAAGAGAGTTACGACGCTTACGAACGCACATGATGTCACATCCGTTGTATTTTCCAGATTCTTCACATTAAAAGGAAGTCAGAAAGTTGCACAAGGTCTAATTTTTTTAGGTTACGTAATAACCTGTTCACACCGTTGGCAATAAAAAACAGTTTTAAAACTTTTATACATAGAAAACGTACATACAGTCCCTTTAAAGTTTATTATTTAATATGCAGAGGATCCAGACCATCTGCAAATGTAATATCGCTTCAAATGAATCACATCCAAACTGGGATCTTCCCCTAACCAAATCGTGTTTGCGTCTAAACTTAACCAAAGCTTGACCATAACGCACAAGGTCACAACTAGGGCTGTGTATTGGCAAGAATCTGACGATACGATACGTATCATGATACACAGGTTACGATTCCATATATTGTGATTTATTGCGATACTGTCAGTAAGCCAATGTATTGTGATTTTTTTTATCTAATTTTAGGAAAACTGTCTTAGTGTAAAGAACACACCATCATATACATAAAGTCTTTTTTTATGCAATCAGAATGGTGGGATCTGTAAAATCCAACATCATATCATATAAACAAGGTAGGAACAATATTTACATTTTCATGTGTTCTGCTAATCTTTGCATATTTTCTTCATAAATAAGTTATTATTTTACCTCTTCTCTGGTTGAACAGGTCACAGTCCATCACAGATGCTGGTCATGTGAGGTCATAGGTCAAGATTCACGCTGACTGGTTTCTTGTTAACTCCTCATTTTCATTGAAATTTTATTTAAGATCAATGACGTTCAGATCTCTCCGTTCTCTTCCTCTGCCTCCGGGCGACTTCAGTCTCAATCACTCTTTTTAACATACGCTGTTTTATGAAGAAACTCCGTCACTCCTCCGGTATTTTCTCTCAGCCCAAAAGGAGAACGGCTTCAGACAAGTCTCTTCCTTTTTTGTGCTTTAACATCAGACTTCTCACTGAATAAAATCAAGTCGCTCCCGCTGTTCCACAGACGGAAGGAAAATAATTTCATATGAGCAAGAAGGAAAAGAATAAAGTTACAAATTCATGGGAGACTTCAACAGTTCAAACCTCCCTCTGCGTCTCTTTAGTGCCTTGTGACATCTCATTGACTTGAATGATTAACTGACAATATCACCACATATCATTAACATCATACAGTATGATAAACATCCATATTATGAACCAGAATATCATCACGTTCCCACAGTACACGCACAACAGACGTGAGCGTCCTGACTGAACTTTAGTTGTATTTTGACTTCATCCAATTACACCTGTCTGCTTTTATTCTCCACATGAACCTGGCTGTGTAAACCACCGGGGATTAGCTTCTTCTGTGCTTCTGTTTTTCTTCTTCTCTCTCTGTCTGTCTGATCAGAGTCTCTCTCTCTCTCTTTCTTTCTCTTTGTTTGCTTCTGCCTCTCTCACCCTCCTTTTCCCAGCTCCTCTTTCTGCCCTTGAAGGAGAAAACAAGCAGCACAACAAAATAAACAACCTTGCTCTTCCTCTCCTCACATACCTCTCACTGCTGTCTCTTTTCAACTGTTTTCATAGATAGCTCTCTCTCTGTGTGTGTGCGTATGTGTGTGTGTGTGTGTATGTGTGTGTGTGTGTGTGCGTGTGAGAGATTTTTGTCCTTTGGCTTTTAAAGAATGTCATTGTCAAGAAAACAAACAACAACTTGATGTTCTAAGTTCATAAAGTCTCTACAGTGACTGTATAGCTGCTGTGTGAGGTAAACATCGCTAACAATACGAGCAATGAGGACGTTCTGTTTGAATGGAAGAGCCCGACAGCAGACACACAGGTGAGCTAACATGGCGTTTATGTAGAGAAGTGTGCAGCCTGCACCTGATGGTGGTCCATAAACTGTTTAAGGGCGCGACAATAACGATACAACTAATAAAGAAGCTAGCCGGGATGTGAGTGTAGAAAGTCGGGTTTGAGTGTGTGTTTGTGTGTGTGTGTGATTGTGTGAAGGTGTGTGCACTGTAACAACACTCACAAGGCTGCACCTTCAGAAGCAGAATAAATTACATAATTGTTGTGTTGGAGCGCATTTAAAGGGATTATTTGTAACTTTCAGAAATGCTTATTAACAGCGACACCTGTGGCCGTTAAGTCAGCGAAAGTCAGCGTCGGGCTCACTCTAAATATACCTGAACAGCATCGCTCAACACAGTGAGGCGACACACGTCAGCTAAAACCACAACATCTCTCTATATTTCAGCTGCTTGGCAGTAATGTTAGCTGACCAGACCAAGGTCTCTCCATGAATCACTGTTGATCCTAGTGTTGGCTTTTCCTGCTTCAGTGTCAGTGCTGGGGCTGAAGCAGGAAGAGAAACGTTATCGTCTCCCGACTGCACCCGCAGGGAGACGCCAGAGTTTTGGTCGGAGACGATAACGTTTCTCTCTGCGGAGCCCCGCCACTTCACAAGACACGGAAAACTTCTGTTGGTCTGGAGGAGCTGCAGCAGGTATTTCTGCACAAACGTCCACTGGATCACTAGATATTCTCAGAGCTAAACTAACTCTTCTGTAGAGTGGAGTGAGTGCACATGCACCTTAGAGGTGGAGCGAGACAGCGAGCACGCGCGAGGTGTGTGAGTGAAGGCAAGCAGGCAGAGGAGCAGAGAATCCGAGCATGGGACACCGACCGGGTACATTTATATGTGTAAAAAGTTACAAACAGTCCCTTTAACAAACACTAACAGAGATAACAGAGTAGTTTGATACAGGCTCCATTAACAGGTGTTATTGTGTAAAGGTGTACCGACATGTTGGTGTAACTGGCTTGTTTAGTAAATACATTTTTTTAGATGGGATGTCCCTTTAAGAGCCTTTCCTCCACTGTCTGTCTGTGCGCTTTTTTAGCCAGGTGCCAAATTACGCACGGAGCTCCTGTGTGGCCGATCTGCTGCCCGGCTTCCCCCTGACCCCCCCGGCTGTCCTCCCCCTGCCTGCCAGCGCTCAGTGGTTCGCTCCAGTCGTCTCTCTGCTGCTGTTCAGCACCGCCCCTCCGGCCGGAGCGCAGTCGGAGCTTCAGCCCGGTAACCGAGCGCACACCTCTCTTCTCCTCTCCTCTCGCTGCAGCCTCTTTCAGCGTTTTTGCCTCCTCCGTCGGTAGGTCAGTTCTCTCTTCTTCTTCTTCTTCTCTTCTCCTCATTCTTTCTTTCTTTGCTGCTTTTGGTTTCCTCGCTCTTGTTTTTGTTTTTCTGCAGCGGCTGGTTGGATTTCTCTGTGTTGTTGCTGCGAGTCTTTACCGGAGCTTTTACCCCTCTGTTTGTTGCTGGAAGGAAAACCCCTCTTCTGCCTTTTTCTTTTCTGTTTATTTTAAGTTCTTTTATTTATTTTTTTTGTGATTTTTTTTTCTCTTTTAATTTTTTTTTTATTTTTAGAAATATCGCAGGCGTCTCTTTTCTCTTCTCTCTGTGATCTCACAAGATTTATTTTGATTTTCTTGTGTTTCATTCTTCTGTTTTCCCTCTTTTATCTCTTTTTCTTGCAGTTTGATTTTTTTCTTTCTTTCTTTTATAAAAAACAACTGGGATTTACATGCCTATTAAACTTGAATGTTGCGCATGCAGCATGATGCCAGAGGATGAGGATGGTGATGGTGATGATGATGATGATGGGCAGGTGTTGCACGGACAGCTGATCTTCATCCACGGAACTGTTGGTGTTTCTGTTGGGACTGAACAGTGATCTCAGTTGTGAATCTCACTGTCGGTGTGTGTGTGCGTGTGAATCTGTGTTTGCAGCCACAAGCACACACAAACGCACACACTCCTGCAGCCTGTTTGACTGTCGGTCCTCATGGAGCAGACCAGGAGGAGCTGACAGGTCGGGTTTGTTACTCTGTCATGTCCTCATGTGTAATATCAGCAGACTGGCTGTTGTTGCTCCTCAGCAGACCTGAACCTCACTGCAATGCTGACAATATTTCCACGACAAGTCTCGCTCTCATGAACCTGCAGTCTGAACTATTTCAAGATTTGTTTTGTGCATTTGTTAGACTGAGAATCAGACTGAAAATCAGATTTATTGACCAAATCAAAGATCTCTCATCAACCGAGGTTTCAATAAAATGTGGAAGGCACATCCTGGATCATCAATATTTAAAGGAATGCTTTAAATCTTTTAGGTATTATTTCTTTTCAAAGTTTCAGCTGAGTAAAAACTGGTGAATTTACAGTATAAGTGCCAAGGCAAAGTATGGGAAACAGACGTCCACTAGTTTACGAATACAGGGCTGTTTTGCAGCAGACTCAAGTGTGACATGTTTGGAGCCTTTAAAAACTGCTGGAATCAAAGAAATGTGCTTAAAATGAGTGAAAACACAGGAGAAAAAGAGCAAACATAAGAAGAAGTGGCTGTGAAATGTGACTGAATTTATCTAGAAATCCACCTCATCCACACAAATAACATGTGAATTTAAAGCCATGAGCTGGACTTCATCAATGAAGAAAGAGTTTACCATTTCCCATGAATAAATTACATTTTAAACAGTCTTGTCACATGAGAAGTGGAGGTTTATGTGAGTAGTATTGTCACAGGTCATGGCTGTGAAAATGGTTTAATAAAGCATGTGAATGAAAACATAATGCTGTATAGTGGCAGTATCACCATAGTGACGTGTTTATGTGTGTAAGTGTCTAATGTGCACAGTGTGAAAGTGGAGTCGGTGTTGTGCAGCATGCTGCAGCTACAGGCAGGACTGAGAGTGTGAGGCTCAGGGGAGGAAAACAGTCTGCAGGAGCAGATCAGTGAAGCTGCTGCTGCTGGTTACTAGAGGTTGGTGGGGGGGCGATACCATGAAATTTGGTTTTAATCTGATACAAAGTAATACCGGGCCAGAATCGCCGATATTGATACCGATACTTTGTATAATTCAAAGCTGTTTATGTACTTTCATGTTGCTTTTAATTACTTATTACATGCATGTTAAAAAAAAACAACACTTTTTAAAGGCAAATCACAAAAATGTTTTTTTATTATTGTAAATTGAATGAGCAAACATTAAATGTATTTTTTTCTTAATAAACAAAGTGTTAATTTGTTGAGAATAATTAATGTTTTAAAACTTTTTTAGTGCAAATAACTACAAACAAAGCATAAACTACCCTCAACCATCACTCACTGCTGTGAAATAGCTCCAAAAATGCTTCTCTTTCTTCAGCCGTCATGTGTCTGTCTTAGGGATGCTTATTTTGAAACATTTTCTTAACCGATAACCGACCCTCGTCAACCGATTATTAACCGTTAACCCACAAGAATTGTGCATCATTGTGCAATCATGCAGCGGTGCTCCAGCTGCAGTGTATGAGCACAACAGACAACTGAGTCCCCAGTTCACCGTCAGGAGAGTTACTGTAGCAGCCACGATGCTGCGTGTAGTGTCGCAGACATGCAGCCACTTTCCCAGTAAAAGTCTCCACCACACATTTAGTTTAGTTTAGCAGGTTGTCCGCTGTGTGTCTGCCCGGCGTAACTTTAGCGAGTGACCGACAAACAGTGTGTGTATGTGTGCTACACTAGCAGCTCTAGCATTGCCGGTGGCTTTGTGCTCACCGCCGCCGCGGCGTTATAGCTTTAAACGTAGGTGTAGCAGTGTGTGTACAGATTATTTGTCGGTGAATAAATGCTACAAAACTAAAACTCCTCTGCTCCGCACTGCTCAAGCGAGCTCAAGAGACGGGAGCCAACTTCCTGTACCCTTCAACTCCGGCTTTACCTCTTAAGGTGGGCTGTTAAGGTGGACCAGCTTTTCCCCTTAACGTTATTTTTATAAAGCGGTCGCTATATCGTGACAGTAGTGCATGAAACAGGTAACCTGAAAAAAATCATGTGCATCTGTGTCCTCCCTTGCTCCTAACGGCATCTGCAAGATTTCACAGATCGGAGGAAAACAAGCAGTAAGAGCTGATCTGAGGTCTGCTGTCCAGCTGCCGTCTATGAGAGCCGGCTGTCAATCACTCGCGAGCTCCGATCAAACGGTCAAACTAGGCCGCGCTGATCAAATATGAATCAATATTATGTTACTGTAATACCGATTTCTCTCCTCAAATGTTTCAGAATCATCTTGTAGTGTACTGTTTAGCTGTAAAATGAGAAAGTTTGTGACGCTGGTGAAGGAATGCCAAGTTCCGGTCACATGACCGGAGCACAGCCAATAGGAACGCTCTTTCTCAATGAAATGACCTGTGATTGGTCAAAGTCTCCCGTCACGGGCTAGATGTTCTAAAGCCTGAAAACAGAGCCATGAGGAGGAGCAGAAGTCTAGTTTTCTCTCAGATCACTTGAATTACAATATGCTGAAAGGTTCTTATAGATTTTTTGCCCAATGATGCCAAAAACATACTGCCTACTGCAGCTTTAATCGGTTAAAATGCTTATTGTCGGATAACGGTTAAACGGTTAATTATTAACATCTGCAGTCTGTCGGAGTAACTAGTCTGCGTGCACAACACCTTTATTGTTTGAATACACAAATCACAACAGCAGTGAGAAGCAAACGGTACAACCGATCATTGTTTGCACAGACAGACAGTTGTACTCTTTGATAAAATACAGACGAGTGTAGGAGTATCGAGTATCGATCCTATTGACGCCAGAATCGATCTTCAAAACCAGACGTAGGTATTGGTAGTATCGATATTTTCACATCGATCCGCCCACCCCTACTGGTTCATCCACTCTGTAAAGGTGTTTCTTCTTTATTATTCTCAAACAGCACGTAGAGGATTTAAGATCCAGCTCTGTTGGTTCTGTATGGATCAGTCTGCTTGTTGCTGATCAGAAATGGAAATTGAATGTGTTTCAATTACAGATGTTCCCAGAACCAGTTATTAGGACACACACATCAGACATTTTTACTGTCAAAGCTGCTTGTTTCTCAGGTTGAAGGTGATGGAGCTATAGTTGAGCTTAACCCATGGAGGTGCATGGAAACCTTCAAGTATTTTGAAAGCAACACACACACACCGACACACAGCCGAGTGAGGACCATGAGAAACTGTCAAGACTCTGTGCTCACTATTCAGTGTTCCTCATTCTACTACTGCATGTGTTCAGGCTGCTGTATTGATAGAAAAGAGAGAAATTAAAACAGGGATAAATAAATAATATATACCTTGCATTCAAACTTGGTCGTGTTAATTATTTAGCGCCTCTGTGCTGATAATGAATAGACGTTGCTCCTCTTTGACTCCACGTGTTGGAGCTCATTAGTGTTTGTGCTCTGCAGCGTCGTTGGGCTCTGCACGCAGCATGTAGCCTCTAAGTTGTAGAAAATTGATTTTTATATAGATTTTTTGTTGCATATTTCTAGTTTTTCTACATAGTGAGTATTTCTGTTGCGTCATGCGTTCGTGTTGGGAAATATCACAAGGTTCAGTCAAGGCTGAATCTGATGTATGAATTTATATTCACAGTAGCAGATGTTAAATCAACAGTATCAACCTGTTCTCACTCCCAACTCGTCAAATACTGACACTTTAGCCTCTGTATGAGACACACCAGGCTTTCAGTTAACTCCACCTGTGTCATTAGTAGACGGTCAGAACAACTGACATAGTAAAAAGTGTGCGATAGTCCATTTACTTGGACTTTCACCCAGGAGACTGCTGTTCATGTCCCGTGTGAAATTAAAAGTCAACGTCAACCACGATTGATTCCTAACCCTAACTAAGTGGTTTTATTGCCTAAACAAAAAGAAAAAACAGTATATACATGTAACGAGCGTATATTGACACGCCGTCACTGACACGTACAAAACCGACGCTACAGGGTTACCTAGAGCTGAACCCAGTCGCCAGAAAAAATGTTGGCATTTTCTGCAAACGCTGGATACGTTGAATGTTGACGTTTCTGACTCGTGTCATGCTCGCAGAAACGCACAATGACACGTGGTTAACTTTGTTAAATGATTGGTTAGGTTTAGGCAACAAAACTACTTGGTTAAGGTTAGAAAAAACATCACGGTTTGTGTTCAAATAATAATGTAACAAGGCAACAGAACCACTATAGTTAGGTTTAGGAAAGAACTACATGGTTGGGCTTAAAACTAAGGATGCACCGATACCCGATACCAGTATCGATGATAGCAGGTTCATATCTTGTGTATAGATTTTCTTTACGTTTCATTCTTTTGCGTTGCAGCTTTAAATGTCCTCAAAATGAGTTTGACCTAAAAACATTGTTGTCATCCAAAGAGACACCACATTTTGTTAGAATTTTGTGTAATCTAAGTGAAAGTTGTTTGTCTCCTAAACTCAAATTACACTTCCCGTCCACTTGGGCGTCCATGTGCAGCTGCTGCGTGTACGTTTTGGAGTTTATCGGGATCTTCAGACATTCACATGTAACACGTTCAGCCTTCAACAGTTGCTTTTAGCTGAACTGACATGCTGTGTGTGCATGTGTGTGTGTGTGTGTGTGTGTGTGGGTGGGTGGGGGGGGTGTTGTAAGTGTGTAAGTGTCTCACTCAAGGTCACGTCATCACGACAATTGATTTACTGGATGTTTACGTTGCTGCTCGGCGGGTCCTTGATTCGATTTATAAAACAACCCTTCAAACCTGACTCACTTTGTGCAGTAATCTGTTGCAGGTTTACCTCGTGCTGTTTCTGATCTTTGCTTTGTGCACGAGCTGTTTCCTGTTCAGACTACAGACGTGTCACTTTTGCAAGCGATGACCTGGATGTCCAGCGTTCCCTCTCTGGTTCTTAGCAGCTGGAGGCTGAATTCAGTTTTGGTTCAGCAGGCTTCTCTCTCTCTTTCTAGTGCAGGTTGTGTCGGCGGCGGGGGGAGGGAGATTGTCAAAGTCGTGGCTTGCAGTCCTTTGTAAGTGGGATATTTGACATTCTTTCATTTCACCTTCATATTCTCAGTAGCGTTGGTAAAAAATACAGAATGAATAGTGAGGAAAACACCAGGCGGTCTGTTTGGAGGAAATAGAAAAGAAACGTTGTGCTGTGTTGCATGTGTATGTGCACCTATTTGGTTAAAAAAAAGTACAATTTATATTCTACAATGTTTCATGATTATGGTCATTTTATAGAGCCACATGTTTACTTACCTTGCACGGCGACTGGATTCTTGCAATATAGTGCACGAAAATCCATCACAGACCAATCAGTGAGGAGCTACTGGCAGCTAGGGGCGTGGTTAAGGTGTGTGAGGCGACACGGAGAGGCGACCATTGGTTCTAAACAACAACCATGGCGGCTCCTGAAGAGGTTAGCGTAGCTGCAGTAGCATCAGTTCTGTCAGAACCAGAGAGGATTTCTTTATAGAAAGAAGAACAAAGAACGACACTGAAGGCTTTTCTCGATGGAAAAGATGGAAGCAATTTTTGTGTACAGTGATCAACTCAATTCATGCACAATTTGATTGACAGTTTTGACAGAAGTTTCAATATGTACTGGGTTATTTTGGTCGATACCGATACCCAGTCTTAGAACTAAGGTTATGCTTCATTTGATTTGAAAACAAAATCATGTCCTATGTCCTTTCCTAACCACTTCTCCTTGACCTCGATGGAAAACATAATGAGGTCAAGGAAAGAAGCGAAGGAGAGTATATAAGGACTTAGGAAAAGACTGGAGTGCTCAGAGAATCTGGCTGCACTTACACCAGGCTACAGATGTTTTTGTGTACAGTGATCAACTCAATTCATGCACAATTATTGCACAGTTAAACAGCAACAGCGGATGTCAATGACAGCCGAATGGTGCGTCGCTTCAAATTAGGGCTGTCAAACGATAAAAATATTTAATCATGATTAATCGCACATTTTTTTTATCTGTTCAAAATGTACCTTAAAGGGAGATTTGTCAAGTATTTAATACTCTTATCAACATAGGAGTCGGCAAATATGCTGCTTTATGCAAATGTATGTATATATTTAGTATTGGAAATAAATTAACAACACAAAACAATGACAGATATTGTCCAGAAACCCTCACAGGCATCTAGCATAAAAAATATGCTCCAATCATAAAATGGCAAACTGCAGCCGAACAGGCAACAACAGCTGTCAGTGTGTCAGAGTGCTGACTTGACTATGATTTGCCCCAAACTGCATGTGATTATCATAAAGTGGGCATGTCTGTAAAGGGGAGACTCGTGGGTACCCATAGAACCCATTTTCATTCATATATCTTGAGGTCAGAGGTCAAGAGACCCCTTTGAAAATGGCTGTGACGGTTTTTCCTCGCCAAAATTTAGCGTAAGTTTGGATCGTTATTTAACCTCTTTCATGACAAGCTAGTATGACATATACTACACCAATGGATTCATTAGGTTTTCTAGTTGCATATGATACCAGTATCTTCACTCTAGCTTTAAATCTGAGTCCGATACCTTAAAATCGTAAGTTGCGTTAATGCGTTATTATCGCGTTAACTTTGACAGCCCTAGTTTAAATGTTGCTGCTGCAAGGAATTGTGGGACGGCATCATCTCCTTTCCTTTGGTAAAGGATGATCCAGTGTATCCTATGCTAAAGGAGACAAGAAAGGAAGCATTGAAGCATCTTTCTTTAACATTAAGGGGATTTGACCAGCTCTTGTCGTGGCTGCCACTTAGATACCTCCAGGTCATTTCACCTTCCTAAGAAACAAATAGACTATTCAACCACAGCCCATGAGACTTCATCCATCCTCTGTCCTTTTAATTGCCTTTTTTTCCCTGATTGGTTTAAATATTAAAAGGCATGACAAGAATGCACCAGATTGTGTACATATTAAGATCTCTCTGTATCCTATATTAGATTGAATCAACTCAACTCAATTAACCTTCAAGAACACCTTGAAAGCTATTTCTCAACTTCTATGCATATATTACATTTACTGACAAGAAGCTCTTGCATTTAATAAAGATGACGCACTTTCATTTGAGTTATTTATTAAGGAAACAAATTACTGCCATTCCAACACAAACCCAGAGTTACATCCCTTCACTTAAATGATCTATACCACTGTTTGTCTTAGATTCATCGAGCTGTGGGCGCTGAGAGCTGGAAAATTGCCCCCCCATGGCTTTGAAAAATGTAAATACAGTGGAAACTCATTATCTGGCCTCGTTGCCAGATATGCACGCACACATTTCCCACAACTGCCCGTATATCATGATCTAAACATCCAAATGAGCCATTTTTAAACTACTAACAGCCCCTGAATTAATCCCAGAAAGACAATCAGCATGTAAGAACCAGGATTATTAAAAAATCTCTCCAGGAGAAACTGTAAGAAATATTATATCTGTGGGTTTGGAATCAACATGGGGTCATTGTTTCAAAGATATTACAGCTATTACAAATACATGAAATATAGTCATCGGCTCAGACTGACGTGCTTAATCTCTGTTTTGCTCATCTTTCCACGAGCATTTCAGCCGCTCGCAGCACTTTGAGAGCACTCAGTGGAGAATACAAAGACCCAACTCATCAATTTTTCTGATTGTGAAGACAGTCGGTGGTTTCACTGAGGCCCGAGCAATTTATATTAATGCAGAAAGAGTTTATGTCCAAAACTAAAAACGTGTTTCTAGAAAGTGCAGGATGTGATCAGAATGAATCAGTTTAAAGCAGCCGCCACAACTGGCAGGTAGATGAATTTGGATAACTTGAAATATTGTTTAACATGGCATCAATAATTCAATAAAGCAAAAGGAGAAAAAGTTTGTGTACCAGAAAATGGAAACATCTCTGATTTATTTTTCGTTTAACGTTGTCACATTCCCTGATTATTAAAAACACATTGCCGTCTTATTTGCCTCTTTCCTGTCACAGCAAGAGAGACGGGGAAATAAGTATCGACAGCTAGATATGTGTGCTGAATTTTTTTGATTTGGGTAAACTGACATGTGGCCTTTGCAATATTTCTAACATGTATTTTCAGTTATATTGTTCGAATGAAAAAGGCACAGAGAAGTTTTAATGTTTATAGTAGGGCTGCACAATGAACATTATTCCTGCTTATGTACAAATCTTTGCATCAACAAAAAAAAGACTTAATCTTGTTCACCTGAATTCAGTGCATTTTATACTGTATGTTTCTCTTCTGCTCTGGACTGCAGCCACAACATTCAGGAAAGTGTTTCACAGGCTGTCCCAAGTCCTCCAGGAAGAGCGCCGGACATTGATGCCAATCTTCGTAGTGGCCAAACGGCGGTACTAGAACTTCTCATTCCGTCACATGATGCCATTGGGCCCAAAAAGACTTTTTCCCGTAGACTTACATTGGGAAAGAGATGTCTGTAACTTGGTGGATAATTTTTTTTTTAGGTAAATCAACTTCCCAGTGTGAACACTCTAATAGCCCTTATTTAAATCATTAGGTCCTAAGTGTTGTAAAATGCACTAATAGCTGAATCCAGAGTTATTTCCCTTCCTCCGTTCATGTGAATGAGACCCAGACCGAGGCTGGAGCGAGGGCTGGGAGGAGGAGTTAGCGAGCCGTGACGACAGCGTGAAAGCTGTGACCCCGTGGCCAAGACATGTGACCAAGCGGACGCTACTGCACCTGCTCCATGTGCCCAATGGATGCAGAAGATCGCCACTTAAAGTCAAACCATTTTGGCATCAATTTGCGCCAGTGAGTAACTCTCATAGGAAAGAACAGGGCCCCGCCTCCAACGCTGTATCCAGGGACTTCTACTGAGGCACCGTAGAGAGCCTCCTGTCAGGCTGCTTCACCACCTGGTACGGCAACTGCACCAACGTGGACCGTAAGGCGCTGGGAAGGGTGGTGCGCTCAGCCCAACACATCACCGGGTGCGAGCTGCCCAACCTGCAGGAGCTTTACACCCAGCGGTGCCTCAGGAAGTCCCTGAGGGTCATTAAGAACACCACAAACCCCCCACAACAGCCCGTTCTCCCTCCTGTCCTCTGGTAGAAGATACAGGACCCTCAGGACTCACACCAGCAGACTGAGAAATATTTTTTTCCACCCCAGGCCATAAGACTCTTGAACAGATAAATCATACGACACTCTCTCACAAAAAAGTGCAATAAAGAAGTGCAATACTTCAATCAATATAAAAAATAAATACCTGTGCAATATTTTTATAGTATCCAACTCTGCTTCTATATTTATCTCACTGCCTCTTATATACTGTATACTATACATGTTCTTAATACAAAGTATTTCCTTTTATTTGTAATATAACTTCATCTTTTAATGGAGCTTCCCAGCTAAAAGTATTTCACACGATTGTACTTGTAGAACTGGTGTGACAATAAGCATCTTGAATCTTGAATCTGTAGGGTACATGTGCAGCGGCATGACAGCTCCCCAAAAGTGACGCCAAAACATCTGCATCGCCACCCTTGGTAGCTGGCTGTTAGTTTAGGAAGCACTTCATTTGATAAGCAGCGGAGTTTTCTATGAGCGGAATGTAACCTAACATCATGATTCAAACTGTAACTACACATCTGTTACAAGGATTTTAACTACAACTCATATAGAGAAGAGTAATCAAAGGATTTCTCTCATAACACACACACACACACACACACACACACACACACACTGCAGTAAGAACTGTATCACACTCAGACAGGACACCAACCACAACCTCACTGCTCTAAGGAAACCAACCGTGACACACACACACACACACAGACATACATACACAGAGTAGAGTAAAGCCAGCAGCCAGCTGAACATCACTTGAGAGCAGATGGGGGTTAACAGTGATACACTCACACACACATATGCTCCACATTCACTGCCCAGAGAGACTCACACTTACACTTACACTAGAAACACACACACACACACACACACACACACACAGCACCAGCTATGTGGACATAGCTGGTGCTGGAGGTGTGGCACGCGAACATGTCTGGCGTTAGTGAGTGCCTGACTGGTTTACTGATTACTAAAAGTGGGTGATTTGGATGATGATGATGATGATCTCTCACGTTTATGTAATTTCATATATTATGATATCTATATTATATCACAATAGTGCATTTTCTGGAAATCCAATTTAGGGATGCACCGATCCCACTTTTTCAGTCCAGTACAGATACCGAGTACAGATCTGATACCAGTCTTTAATTAATCAGCTGTGTGCCTCACTGCAGGGTGAAAGAGACTGGACTGCTGTGTATCTAGAGCATTTTCACACATGATATTACTACTTTTACTAAAGTAAAACACCTTCCACCTCTGCATTCATTTTAAATCATGTGTATACGCCCACTACTTCAACTTGATTTCTCACCTGAAGAGCTGATATCCAGAGCTACGGCTCGCCAGCTCACATGTTTTTTTTTGGCCATTGTGGGTCGTATAGCTCATTATGTGTAGTTCACACTGCACCACTTTAGCCCTGATTTTCCGTCCTCCAGACAGTTTTTGGAGCTCTCCAACAACAGCCCAAGATCAGAGACAAATCGCCGTTGGCTTGCTGCTCGTGCTCGAGCGTCATGTGTCAACTGCTCACTGATTTTTGCCGACGCCTCGCAGACACATTGCAGTTATGTAGCGTGCTAAATATCTACACCTGTCGAGGACTCCGACCACAAGCGATAGTGCAAGACATGGGTTGAGGGTAAACCTGGGGGAAGGACGGGTCGCCTGTAACAACAGGATCTTACTGGATGTGTTGGATTTGCAACACGAAGCAGAGTTTTTGTTGTACGTGGAGGAATAAATAGTAAAAACTAGTGTGGAAACCGGCTATTTTGTGAACACGTGCCAACAACAACATCGGTAATGTGTCACGCGCATGGTATCGCGTCATTTACCGTGTATTTCTTGTGCGTGTTTTCGTGACAAAAAGTAGTTTGGAGACCTCATCGGGGATGCCTCCCGGTGAAAGATCTGGTAGTGTGTGAAAACCACAACGACTTCAAGACTGCTGATTACAAGACGGCAAGTTGTGTGAACAGTGCAGAGATCTGGCGACTTTGAAAGTCGTGTAGAGTGAACATAGCTTTAGCCTTAGGCTAAGTTTTCCACGTCCTTCATTGGTTTTATTCAGTACACTTTGAAAATGAAGAAATGTGTTGCAGTTATGTTATGTTCCATGAAAACACAGTTGCATTCAGGGACTGTTGTGAAAACACTCTGGCGGTGCATTTAATGGCATATGTTTCACTGACAACAAAACGTAACGATGCCAGAAGCTAGCAGCTTCCTTTTTAACAATGCTGTTTCCTTTTGTGTTTGCTTGTTTGTCTCTGGAGTTTGATTTCCTGATAACAGAGCTCATGAATATGCTTCTGTGCAGCCTCCTGACTGACTGACTGACTGACTGACTGCTGATGGATTTGGATGACTGCTCATTCGCTGTCTTTGTCAGCATCTCTCTCGCTCTGCGCTCTCCTCTGTTCTTCATCTCTCTCTGGCTTTGCCAACAATTTCAACTAAACTCACATTAATGCAAATTGCCTGTGCTCTCTCTCTCCGCTCCAACATTCACAGCTCTCCTCTGTGAGTGTGTGTGTGTGTGTGTGTGTGTGTGTGTGTGTGCGTGAGTGTGAGTGTGAGTGTGTGTGTGTGTGTGTGTGTGTGTGTGTGTGTGTATGTGTGCAGTCAGGAGTCCTGACATTTAGAAACTCAGCCACCTCCCTGATTCAGCAGAAAGACAGAAACATATGGAAACCTCCCCTCCACCTCTCTCTCTCTCTCTCTCTCTCTCTCTCTCTCTCTCTCTCTCTGTCCATCATCTGCTTTCTTTCTGTCTTTCATCCCCTCTCTGTCTCTCTCTCTTCTCTCTCTTTATACCTCTTTCCATCTGTACTGTCTAATTTAGGATTTATTTCACTTAATGTAGCTGTCAGTTCACTTTATATTCAGGCTTTGTTGGTGTGACTGAGATAACATCGCAGGGCGTTTTTCAAACCTTTAGTTTGTTTGGTCCAAACCAGGGGACGAGTTTTTTTCCCCTCCTTGATTCGGTTTCTTTTCACACAGAAGAAAATTCAAGCAATTCAAAATGCATCACTAAGGGCCTGTTCACACCTGGCATTGACATGCTTCCTGAGTGGTCCGTATACAAGTAGACAGCTTTATGTACGTCTGTTCACACCTGGCATTAGAATGCGTCTCCACATGTGTCTCTACATGTGTCTCCAGCGACCACTTGTGACCTGATCTCACTTCTGCGCTCTATATGCAAATAAACATGTAGTAAACACATGGCTGATACAGCAGACGTTGTGACTTCATATTACAAGAATGTCAGTAGTAATATCCAACATATTTGTGAATTTGGGTACATTTTATTAACATAAAAATAAGAGGTTATCATCAGGGTCTGAAAATAACTTTTTTCACTTCCTGCTACTGTGGTAGACAAGTATTTTTTTTTAATCTGCCACTCAGAAATTTTATCTGCCACTTTTGAAATCTCTGCGCTAAATGAAGGAATAACCTTTAAGATCTGAAGTCATTCAATGTTCAATGTATTTTACACAAAAAACATTATATACATGGTGAATTACAGTGTTTGAATTACACCGTACCTTCTGGGGGAGCCCAGTTTTTGGGGGGAGGGAGGATACTGTACACAGTACTGTACTGTTCTTTGTTATTGTCATCTATAATGGTTATTTGCATAAAAACACACAATTTAAATGATTATGATTATTTAAATATTTGCTTTGATTAAAAAACTCTTCTTCAAAAAATCTTGGTAAGGTATTAGTAAGTTAAACAGGTCACAACATCTCCCACAAACAACTGGATGTATTAAAGTTTCTCACCAAAAACTCAATTTTACAAGATTACATTTGAACACACCATGATAACATTGTAATTTACCTTCACCCAATAGTCATTTTGATGAGCAGACCGTGAACATCTCATAATAATAACTCAATGGCACCTCTGAAAACAATGGTGGTTACATATGTGCAGAATGATAAAATGTTGTTGCTCCCGCTACTCAATGTCGTATGTGCACGGGACTGAACACCAAAAAAGTCTGAGTTTAGTCTGAAGTTATAGAGAGAATTAAAGCTTGAAAATAGAAGCGAGTGATCCCGGGAAGCAGATGAGGGGCGGGAGGAAGATAAAGGAGATAAGGAAAGAGAAGCAAGGGGGAAGTAGAAAAGAGAGAAGGGGGAATAAATACAAGAGGGAAAAGGAAAGGAGGGGAGGAGAGATCAAAGGAGGTAGAAAAAAGGGTGAAAGTAGGAAAAAAGAAGAGAGCAGGGACAAGAGAAGAGGATACTGATGAAAGGCAGAGAAGAAGAGGAGGAGAAAAGGTGAACGAGGGGTGCAGAGGAGGAGAGCCGGTAGAGATTTGAGTGTGTGTGTTTGCACGAGTGTGTCTAATGACTGATAAAGCGAGGCTGGCGTTGAATTATAGATGCAGCTGAGGTGAAATTTTCATGAAAATGTTACTAAGCCATTCAAAGATTAGTCAAACAACCTCATACATGACCTGCAAGATAGAGGGATGAAAGGATGTAGGGATGGAGGAAGGAGAGGTAGCATGAGGAAAAATGAAGGAAGGAAGGAAGAAGAGGAGGTGAAGTGAGGAGGAAGATTGAGACAAGGGGGAAGAAAAAAGTAAAAGATAACAGGATGGGAGGTATAGAAGAAAGGGGAGAGGATGGATGGGGAGGAAAGAAAGAGGTGCAGAGAAGGAGGACAGAATGATGATGGAAGTGATGGACGGGTAAAAGAGGTTAAGCTTCACCTGAGTGAAGTACTCCCTCTGTGGTAGCTCACCACCTCTCAGGAAGAGAAGGAAGGAAGGAAAAAGATGGAGCGCCAGAGAGAGTTGGAAGCTGTAGTTAACGAGTGTTTCAGGGAGCATATGTCAGAAGAAACACTCTGATTGGTTCAGGCTCATTTCCCAGCAGCTCTGTGGAGTCTGCAGCCTCTGAGGACACACGTGTTCAGCTCCGTTACCTGCTCTACTCTGACCTTCTGCTGCTTCACTGATAACCAGCTAATTGATATCACCCTTCCACACACACACACACACACACACACACACATGCATACAGACATGCACAGATTCACATGCATATCTGTCCTGTGTCTTTTTAACGTACAATTATGTAGAACCTGAAATAATCGGTCAATGTGTGTGTGATGTAATTACAGTCACCAGGCATTATAGGTTATTTGCATTAATAACATCATCGTTGGCTAATTTCCATTTAACAACACTGTTGGCGCCGACTGTTGTGTTGTTTCTTAGATAACCAGCTAATTAGCTGGAAACTCTGCTGTTCCACATGATTTAACCCCCCTCGCCCCCAAAACAATAACAATGGAAATGAAATTATTATACTTTAATAAGATGAAAGCATCCAAAGTATAAAATGTAATAAAATAAAATACCATAATATATTCTGTTTGACCAAAGCCAGCTTGTATATAAATGTATTGATAAATGTACAACAGTTTAAAATGACAAAGGAAACTGACAAGTGTATAAACTGGTGTCAATGTGTAAATTATATTCAGCAAGTTCAACATGGTTTCATACAAGAGATCATATAGTGGCTATTTAGCTTCAGGCAGCCAGCTTTGATGGCTTTCCTCTCATATTTTATTACACAGAATACAAACATGTCAATTTTGTTTTAAAGAAAAAAAGAAAATAACAAGTTGTGGTAACAGCGGCCCTTTTCTGTTGCTCTATGTACTTTATTGCCATTGCGTTTTTATTTATTGTTATATTAGTTATTTTACTAGGTGTGTATGTTTAAAGTTGTTTATATACTCATGTATGAACTGTACTACAGTATGTATATACATTTGTTGAGCATTTTGACAACCGATTCGACTGTCATCAGGGCCTATTACGCCTATTACATTGTAAAAGTGAAAGCGAAGCTTAAAAGCAACACGTTCTAACATGTAAAACTGAATGAAACATCACGTTTTGAACACAAACAAAAATGCTTCTTTAAGTTTAGGCAACAAAACTTAAACTTCTTTAAGTTTAAACAATAAAACTACAACTTCTTTAGGTTTAGGCAACAAAATTACAACTTCTTTAGGTTTAGGCAACAAAACTACAACTTACAAACAAACTACAAAAACATTGTGTTTTCACATTGTTTGTTTCACAAAAGATGCAAACTCCAGTCTCCTGAGTGAAAACCCTGTGTCTTGTATCCCATCCATCATCCCCGACCTCCACCCCCTATGTAATCTCACCCTGTCTGTACTACAGCGTCTGACTTCCCCTTCTGCTCCTGTCACTACGGTCGGCAGAGATCGCTGACGTGTTCTTTTATACCTTCTTCCAGTGATCTACCATGTGAATAGATGATAAAACCTACTAGTGGGTTTAGTAGGCACCTTTTGACCCACATCTATGGGGCTTATAGGGACTGATAACGCTTATTTAATGACCTGTAACGGTCTAATCAGCTGATCTTGGGCATACAACATTTCTTCGAGATTAAAGTTCTATTATATGCTTTACGTAATGAAAATGCAACAGATGATCAACAATGCCAAATACAATCAGGACACATCAGCAATGTATCATTACAAAATATCAAAAGATACATGATAAATCTACTATATTATATGATAAATAAAACTATAAGCCCCCAACAACAGGACCAAAGAATGAAACCAATCTGTCCTAAAATACAAACAGTTGTTTACACTGTCATTATTCACAGGCAGCCTCATGTTCATTGTTAAATTTGCTAAATAGATTTTTTTCAGTCAATAGTGAAGTAACACCGGCCACTAACGAGCCTCCCACCCACACAGTTTGATTGACAGCTGATCCCTGGGTAACGCAGTGCAGAAACAATCTGGAGAGAACTGGATTTCCTGGTGTTTCTCTGACATTTAGCTCACACTAACTAACATTGACTCATTAAGAAGAGCGAGGATGTAAATGATGATAATTGTCAACCAGCCTCATTATTTGCTGTTAATTCATTTCGGTGGCTGTCTGTGTGCTTCTCCACAAGGCTGCGTTAGTGATGCACCTCATCCCATAAAACTTTGCCCTGTCGATACTGGCAGCTCAACTGCTGCCAAATGTTTTGGCGTCTGTTTCCTCCATCTATCATCTGTCCATTCATCCCAAAACCTGCTTCTCTCATCCAGCACCCCCTTTACCTCCCCCAGCCTCTGGAACCCTCCGGGTTTGTCTGCACCTTTCCAGTAGTTTATTGGGACTTTTTCAAAGGTGTCAAGTTTGCAACGGGACATATGTTTGTGCTGAAACATTTAGTACACTACGTGAAAACATAGTCATGTTAAAAGTCCACGCACAGCACTGATACTGGAGATACCATGCTGTTTATACAGTGACACTGTTATCAGGCCATTAAACTTCTTTAGGTTTAGGCTAACAAAAAACTACAACTTCTTTGGGTTTAGGCAACAAAACTATAACTTCTTGAGGTTTAGACAACAAAACTACAACTTCTTTAGGTTTAAGCAACAAAACTACAACTTTTTTAGGTTTAGATAACAAAACTATAACTTCTTTAGGTTTAGACAACAAAAGTATAACTTCTTTAGGTTTAGACAACAAAACTACAACTTCTTTAGGTTTAGACAACAAAACTACAACTTCTTAGGTTTAGGCAACAAAACTACAACTTCTTTAGGTTTAGACAACAAAACTACAACTTCTTTAGGTTGAGGCAACAAAACTACAACTTCTTTAGGTTTAGACAACAAAACTACAACTTCTTTAGGTTAAGGCAACAAAACTACATCTTCTTTAGGTTTAGACAACAAAACTACAACTTCTTTAGGTTTAGACAACAAAACTACAACTTCTTTAGGTTTAGACAAACAAAAAACACTTGGTTAAGTTTTCTGGAAGAACATTTTTTTTTTTGGCTTAAAATAACTGTTGTTGTTGGTTTTACACGGGATGCAAACTCAAGTCTCCTGGGTGAAAGTCCTGTGTTTTGTGGAAACTCTGTTTGCGTGTGGATGAGAGGCCAAAACGTAAAGGAAAATATCTGTTTTTAAAAATACCTGTATCTGTGCAGACAGGACCTAAGTGCATTACTCAAGAGCAACTGGACAGCGGTCACTAACTTTACTTCCCCTCAGTGTTAAAGTCTCAGCCTGCTCACTGGAGAATATATGGCTTCTCATTAAATTAAACTAAAACCTCAGGGAGTGGACTCTCATACATTCCTCACATAAGAAAAAACGATAACCAAAGTTGTTTTTCTAATTTTGTAAAGATTGCCTTCTCAGTCCCCAAAGTGAAAATATGCTGGTCAGCAAAACATCAACTCTTCAAGTGTATTCCCTCTCTCTATATATTTTTGCTTTTGTCTCATGTCAATGAATAATATGTTGTCCCTAAGGAGACCACCATCCACCAAAGTGTTTTATTAGCTGTTTTGATGGATACAGTGAGGAGGCAGCAAAGCAGGAAAGAGTGCAAAGAGAAGCACGAAGTTAACTGTATATACAATAAAACTATAGGTCATCATGATGTGGAAGAGTCAGTGACTACGTTTACATGCACAAAATATTATGTTTTTTGTCCTTAATCTGAAAAACACAATATTCCTACTATTTTGTTTCCATAGCTAAGAAAATGAATACAGTGGAAACGGCTCATAGTGATCACAGTTACAGTAATAAACCGCTTACATGGATCAAAAAACTTGGGACAGAATCATTCATTCACAAACGCTGTTTAAATAATTGGCTTATAGTAATCAAGTAGTGAATTTTGGATCTTTTCATACATGAAAACATCTGGAAAAACATTTTGAAGCTGATTCTGCGTGCACATTTATATCATAACGAGAAAATGAAGGTAATTTTCTCTAAATGAAAAATGAATGTGCACTGGGAAAGCACCCGTGGTCGAAGCCGCTCTCGTCAAGTGGATTGATAACGCCTGCCCACGTATCGCATCCAAAGTGAAACATTGCGGATCCTCAACTGGCTCTGCGGCACACATGCCGACACGGGGTCCGTCTCCCCTCCACCCTGCTACCGGGTAAGAGAGCGAGGAGCACGGGAAAAGGGGCGCCGTTCTGCATGCACCGCTCGTGCTGCAGAGTTGACTAAAAACGGCGAAGCCTCCACCTCAGTGACGGAGAAGGAAGAAGAATCGGCTGCGTGCCAGTAAATAGCTAAGCGGTCCGTTTCATTACTTTGTATTCATGTAATAAATATAAAAATGCCAATTAATCTGCATTAGAAATGATGCATAACAACAAAAATATGGTTATAATAATCATCCGCGTATAGTGATGAATTTGACCCGGACAGACGTGATCACTATGAGCGGTTTCCACTGTATTCCACTAATATTAATGTAAATTAAAACAAGTCGTCATAATCTCCTGACCTGGTTTATACCTGAAATAAACCCCTCAAAATCCAATAACATTCCAGGATTACCATGTTGAATATTAAATGACAAAAACCTTCAGGCACCCGATGGGTATTTAGTTCTACACAACAAGACAGAGCAGAGCTAAATGAATTCTCTCACAAGTGCTAATCTCATGTTCATGAATGCTTTATCTGCCATGTAATTCAATATAGGACATGGAGAGGTAGCTTATGGTGTGTGTGCATGTGTGTGTGACTTGAGTGTTTCAGGCACTTTTGATTACATTCTTCTGCTTTGTTTAATCAAAGACTCTCAGGAGTGAGCGTCATCCTGAGTCAGAAATAGAAATAGCGTCAGAAAGCCAATTTCCAGTAAGAGCTCTTCACGAGGACATAATCATTAGAGCCGTTTGCTGTGTCAGTTTAATTGATTGAATGACTGAAAGAAGGCAGGAAAGACGGGGGGAAAAAAGTTCCTTCAATTTGGTTGAATTAACCTTTTCTGTGGGTTGTCAATATCCTCATTTGTAGTGAAGGAATGAATGAATGCAGGGAAGATAGAAATTGAAGGGAGGATAGTGATTTAATCAGGTTAGTTTTCTCTCACTTCACAGAGGGGGGAGCAAATGAGTGGATTAATTAAGGGAGGAGAGTAAGCAAGGAAAGGACAGAAGGAAGGATGGGAGGGAGGAAGGTCTGACTGAAAGAATAAACATGCTGAATTGGATCAGATGTGGTTTAATAAAAACGTACTATATATCACTGCCTGGACACTGGAAATATATTATCTGGTTGTATTGTTTCCCTCATCAACAAAACTCCAAAATGATGTATAATTAAAAATATATCAAACTGTTTTCATCCTACACAGGTAAAGTGAAGTGTCTCAGCTGCAAAAGCAAAGAATAAAAACAAATGCAGGGACAAGTAACCTAAAAACAACCGTATATCTGAGACAAGAGTCGCACCACAAGGCCTCAGTGTGCTTCAGACTAAGTGCTTGTCACATTGTTTTGATTCTTTTATGACTTCTCATCCATGTTTTTCTTGAGGTTCAAAGATCTTTATTGAGATTCATTCAAACATAGACGAGAAGTCCTCAAACAAATATACATTTGAATGCAATTCCATGACAACTGGGCAAACTCCATCTGCTGATGAAGATCACGTGATATGTCAGCCCAGTCGCCAGGAAAAAAGTCTTGGCATCGGGCGTTTCTGCAAACCAGGGATAAGTTGAATGGCGATGTTTCTGAACCAAAAATATGTTTTATATCAGTCTCGTATCACGCTTGCAGAAACTCACAATGCCATGTGGTTAAAGTTGTGAAACGATTGGTTAGGTTTAGGCAAAAACATTACTTTTTTAAGGTTAGGAAAAACATCATGGTTTGAGTTCAAATAATGACGTACCAACATACGTACATCGTATCGTATCGTATCAACCATAACAACTAGTGTTATCACAATACCAAAATTCTGACTTCGATACGATACGCTGCCTAAATATCTCGATACCGATACTGAAACGACCCCACGGCAAAAACATCAGGAAAAGTAATGGAATAACAGATGACAGAACATGGAACATAACATTTTTGTATCAATTAAAAATGTGTAAATGTACAAATTTATTCATTAAAAAAATTAAATGGTATGCAGTAATCTGATGTCCCCTACACTTAATTTTATGTGATTTCTTTGATAGTTAAATTTATATTTGCATTTATTTTGATAGTGCACACATATTTACATTTCATCTTTATTCTTATAACTTCTCTATGTTTATATATGTCTTTATTCTAAAATGAAACAACTGTAATTTCCCCCGGGGATCAATATGGCTGTGTTAAATACTCGATTCTGATTGGTCAATCACTGCGTTCTACAGTGTGTTATTTCTTTATAGCTGACCGTTGCTATGGACGCAGTTCTGATGTCGGACTCTGGAGGATCGCTTTGGTGTCAAACATTTTAATTTTGATTTCTGACTGTGCAGCCGCTGAGCGGTTCATGACCTGCTTTAATCTTCTTTTATTGACTCCATCCTTCTGGTTATCACTACAGTTTAGTTTTTGACCACTTGTAAAGTTATAACTTCCTGCTCCCGCAGGATCCCGATCCTAATGGCGTCCTCTAAAGCAGAGCGCTGCACAGACACACACACACACACACACACACACACTGCCCCGTGGTGGCACATCAACGCAACTCGTGGTTCGTTTGCAGAAACGTCCGATGCCAACATTTTTTCCTGGCGACTGGGCTGACACATCACGTGATCTTCATCAGCAGATGGAGTTTGCCCAGTTGTCATAGAGTTGCATTCAAATGTATATTTTGTTCTGAGGACTTCTCATCTACGTTTGAATGAATCTCAACAAAGATCTACGAACCTCAAGAAAAACACGGACGAGAAGTCCATAAAAGAATCAAAACGATGTGACAAGCACTTAGTCTGAAGCACACTGAGGCCTTGAGATTTGATAAAATGCTTTCAGCCATAAAGGGAAGGTCTGCTGCAGCGGCCCACGTCTGCTGACTCACACTAAACACTTATTTATGGCTGGTTGGTCAACAATTGTCCAATCTTAACATATGACACATCTCTCTGCAGACCTTGGCAACAAGTAGAAGTAGAGCGATCGCAGCCTTGACAGCTGTGTGAGGAAGGATTCAGACCGGCGAGGTTTATTTTAGCTCTAAATCAGGAGAGGTCAAAGGTCAGTGGAGGTTTTGAAAGGACACTGTGCAAAAACAAATGCACACGTCAGCAATGAAACGGCTCTTCGAGGCTGTATATAGGCGCAGCAATACTTTGAGCTGAATGCTGACATGAGGATATTAACATGCAGATGTCTATGATGTTTATCATGGCATGTTTTGCTGATTTGCACTAATGGGTATTTAAGATAATAAAATATAAATAAAATACAAGGAAATAAAAATAACAATAAAAATAAATAAATAAAAATTATGAAACTACACAAAATAATTGTATTAAAATAATGAATATTAATAAAATAAAATGGCAGAAAAGTTGATTAAATAAAATAGAGTAAAATAAACACTATAATAATGATGATAAATAAAATAAGTATAAACAATAAAACCATAAAATTATAAAACACTACATAAAAGACAGACTAAATAGATGGGTTTTTAGATTAAAAATATCAACATGTTCAGCTCCTCTCAGTTCCTCTGGAAGGTCGTTCCAGCGGCTGAAAGCAGCATCACCAGATGTTTTTGTTCTGCTTTGTGGAACAACTGAAAGAGAAGAACCGGAGAGTCTGAGGGGAACTTCCTGGTTCATAAACCAAAAGCATTTCTGCAAGGTAGTCTGGTGCAAGGCCATGTAGTGCCTTATAAACTAATAAAATAATTTTAAAATCAATATGAAAACAAACAGGTAACCAGTGTAAAGACTTTAAAATAGGCGTAATGTGTGCTCTCCTTTTGGTTTTAGTCAGCACTCGTGCAGCAGAATTTTGAATTGTAGCTGTTTTATTGTATTCTTTGGTCAACCAGAAAGGAGAGCGTTACAGTAGTCCAGCCTGCTAGTTATAAAAGCGTGCATCAGTCTCTCTGTGTTGCTCAGAGAGAGAAATGAGAGAAAAAAGATTTGTCTCTAAATAAGACATTCAGTAGAAATGGCTTCCATACGTCTGATGGTACAGAGGCCTGTACTAACGAAGCCAGTTCAACATACCCAGGATATCTTCTGGTTATCTGGCTTCACTAACCCTAATAGATGAGATCCCGCTAAACGGTCCTACGACAGCGGTTAGCAACTCGGAGCGCATTCACATAAAAGGACGGTGTTTGCAGCATATGACCACAAACATGGACAAGTCCACTGTCAGCAGAGCGGCACTTTATAGCTACAAACCAAGCGCTAACTATAATATTAGAATACGAAGAAGTTAAACACATAATCCAGACTAAAAGTAACACAGTTGCAGCTGCCAAATGGAGGAAGGACAGCTGGCAAAAGGAGAAAATGCTGATATGTGAATGTGTAAATTAACAGATTTATAACTTTAACGGAAAACTCAAACGTCAGATATCGTCGTCTAGATGGGCAGTGATATATACATTGCTT
This sequence comes from Sebastiscus tertius, assembly GCA_916701665.1. Taxonomy (NCBI): domain Eukaryota; kingdom Metazoa; phylum Chordata; class Actinopteri; order Perciformes; family Sebastidae; genus Sebastiscus; species Sebastiscus tertius. Next base: position 70,828 of record CAKAOH010041863.1, on the reverse strand, counting down.
TCAAAATAGAATGGATGAATGGATTACACTTCATTATGCCCTTTGGTATTGTCTTGGCGAGTTTGACTATTTCAGGCTTCTTTCAGCTGCTGTGGCATATAAGGAAGGGCCTCCAGAACGTCAGTAGCCTCGGGGGCCTCAAGTCATATTAAGGCAAACCTGGTTCTGAGTATAATCAGTGACAGCGGGAAAAAAAAAATGCAGAAATGCGAGTGAACTCTGGGACTCCTCGACTCATGATTTGAATCATCTTCGTTGAGTCAGCAGCGTTCCGTTTTGGGACCATTTCAGATGTGTTTTTTTTAATATTCCTCATGTCAATGAATTGCAACACAAGCTGCATTTTCCCAGCAGTCTGTTGCCATGTAAGTGAGTGAGTGCAGGAGATGAAGGGATAATTGAAAAGAGGAGGTGAAATAAGAGGAAGAAATGGCTCAGTGAAGAAGCAAAGGATGCTCTGAATTACTCTGATCAGATTAAGTTAGTCTTCCTTCAGTACAAATCTGCTCCAATGTTTGTTTATATCCCTGAGAACTATTTTCTATTGTGAAGAATTACGAATGTAATCGACGGCACCTTTACTGTTTGTGTCCTTGTACCGTTCATCTCTATGCAGACATAACTACATTGTTAACATGTGTGTGAATGCATCATGTTAATCTATGACTGATTACACAACGTAATGCACTCAGTTGTTAAATTTAGCTTTGCCTGCGCTGCACTTCGACTGCTATGATTTATACATTGCACTAGCATGTGTTGAAAAAAAGAAAGGAGTGAGGACACAAGGAAAGAAAGAAGTCCTCAGACTGAATTAACTCAGGTGCAGTTGGTTGACCATTAGTAGAAATCTGATGCTGCGTGTGTGTGTGTGTGTTTGTGTGTGTGTGTGTGTGTGTGTGTGTAATCTTGTGTGATGTGTGCATTTTCAGCCACCATGCCTCATGCATATCTGTGCTGCGCCCCGGAGGACTGAGTTATAGTTTAATCTGTTCCTGCTGCCTCCTGCATTGAAAACAGCCTCACAAATCACAGCTCATATCCAGACGTGGGCTCACCTCCTCACACGGGATAATTACGACCAAGGCTCATGGGTGTTAATGTGAGCCTACACGAGTGTGTGTTTGTGTGTAAAATAGTGTGACAGTTCAATCAGGCTCAAACCATCAGCAGACCCTCGCTTCAACCACATCCAACACAAATGTGCTGAATGAGTGACGGGAGTTTCTTTTAGACACACCTGCCATTCCTTGATTATCATTTCCACAATCAACCCTTGTGTGTCTATTTTAGGAGCGCTGTGTAAATTTGTGGCCAAGTTCAGAACAACATTGTCAAGAATTGCAGCCTCCTCATTCACTTCAATTAGCCAGCAGCGTTGGCACAGCTAATGCAGAGAGATCCGTGAAAAGGGCTTTCCATGAAACAAGACTCTGTCCAAATCGAGTACATGTCTGGAACGTGTACAGTCAGTCGGTGAATTTGTGGCTAAATTGTTACACAAATAGTCAGTGGTCAGGTGTTTAAGGCATTTAGCGTGCAATAAGTATGTCTTTCTTGATTTCTGCATGTCTTTTGTACACCATACACTGAACTTTTAACCAGGAGACCGGTGTTATGTTTTGTAAGTTACGTTAGGGACGTTTGTGTTGGGTTTTCCGTAGTAATTTCCATATGTGTTTTACTTAGTTTACACTTATTTTAATCCCAACCATGATGTTTTCCCTTACCCTAACTAAGTGGTTTTCTTGCCTAACTGTGGACGTTTGTGTGGCATACAAATGACACTCCAAAATTCTTTCAATGCGTACTCATGACACACAGCCGTGTAGTGTCATGGTATTTATACGCCTCCTGTGAGACAGGGTTGGTTAAATCCAACGGTACATGTCCACCAGGTCCGACGAGGACACTAGGAGACACGCTGCTCCGCTCAATTGGCCGTTCAAGCGGTGACGTACCCTATCGTCGAACGCACCTGATTGGTCCCTGGTTTTGTGTTTGCCATTTAAAACAGGAAACAACAACCTGGATTAGGTGGAAATGCGCCATTCGAGGAGCACTCGCGCCGGTATGTGGAACTGCTGCCCCTACCGCCCCCATGAAAACGTAAACAAAGGACTGTGCCCGCCTTTTCATTTTGAAAGAGCAACGGCCAATGAGGAAACTCCAACACCCTGCTGACCAATCGTGTAACTTCATCACTCAGTGTGTTTGTAGGGCTGGCCCTCTGCGGTCCGGCCAAAGAGGTGAACATGGCTAACGTCGGGTAAAGACGTGGTCAAACAATAACATTCTTGATAGATCGACGTGTAACGTGAAAACGTTTGTCATCTTATAAATCTTATGTAAACCCAGGGACTCTAGTAGGGCTTTAACATTTTACTCTTGTTTAATAAAATGACTTAGTCACTGTGGAGCAGTATGAATGTGAATCCCATTCAAAGCATCAGGGAACGTGTAGAAAAGACTTCAGCTGCTGAAGCTAAGAGGATCCAGTGTTTCTGTGTGTTTAATGTGAAACCCCCCAAAGAGACGCACAAATAGGTTTGGAATGATCGTAATTATAGTTGCAAGATACGACATTTTATGCTTGTGTAATTTTGTGCATTTGTGTTTTTTTTTTGTTTTTTTTAAATACAGCCGTGGCTCGTTTTCTTTTATTTTTTTATGCAGTATTTTCCACTTACAGCAAATGAGCTCATGTTTCACGCTGAGCAGTGTTGTGTGTGTATTTTGAAGGTTAAATCCGACTCCAATCATGGAAGACCATTTAACATCAGTAGCTGCAGAAAATGTCTTTCTCTCAAAACTAGAAATAGGCGATTGCAGAGCAGAATCACTTACGAACACACAATATGTCACCTTAATGATTTCTGCTTCCTTTTTCTGAATCTTTCCTCCTCTTCAGCTCTGAGCATCAGCTGTATGTGTGTGTGTGTGTGTGTGTGCGTATTCCTCTCAGCTCTACTTTTCTTTTAAACATCGTCGTGCACACACTGTGTTGTTGTCATGTAACACAAAAGTCCCGTCTGTCAAAGACGATGTCGCCGGCCATTCTTCACACTTTCTAGCTGAAAGGAGAACAATTTTTTATTATTATTTTCCATCTTGTTCCTCTCTGTCAAGGCCGCTACAACCCGCCCTGTACACATTCAGTATTCGGAAAATGAGGGGGTGAGGGGGACGTCGTCAGTGTTTATCTCCTGTCCCGGCAAAGGCACATTGTATTTCATTCAAAAGCTTTTACCGGCAGCCTTTTACTTGATATGAAACCTAAATCCTTGTTGTGGCATTTCAATTTAAAATACATGAAAGATAGTTCAGGCTGTCAGCCAGCGTGGCACACAGCAACAGTATTTACACTGAAGGAGATGCTGTTTGATTAAAGCAGCGCCGTGGCATTCTGGGAAGTGAACTGAAGACGCGAAGCTGCCAAAACAAACAATAAAGAAAAATACATCTAAACGACATTCTCCTTATAAACTTTAAAGCTTGTACTGTTTGAATATCATCGATTAATGTCTTCATTAGGGCGGCTGTGGCTCAGAGGTGGAGCAGGTCGTCAGCTGATTAGACTGTTGTCAGGCTGTTAAATAGGCGTTATCAGACAGCTTGAAACTCCATAAAGGGTGGATGGTTGTCGGGAACGATGGATGGGACACAAAACACAGTGTTTTAACCCAAGAGGCCGGAGTTTGCATCCCGTGTGAAACCAAAAATGTGTAGTTGTCTTTGTGTTCATAGTTATTTTAACCCAAAACATAATGTTATCCCCTAAACTTAACTGATTTTTTTTTTTTTTTACTAAACCTAAATAAGTTGTAGTTTTGTTGCCTAAACCTAAAGAAGTTGTAGTTTTGTTGCCTTAACCTAAAGAAGTTTAAGTTTTTTGCCTAAACCTAAAGAAGATGTAGTTTGTGTTCAAAACATGACGTTTCATTCAGTTTTACATGTAAGAACGTTTTGCTTTTAAGTTTCACTTTCACTTTTACAACGTAGTAGGTGTAGAAGGCACCTAATGAACCACATCTATGGTGACCGATAATGCCTATTTAATAACCTGATAACAGTTGAATCGGGTGAGGTTGTCCACCAATCGGAAGGTTGGTGGTTCGTTCCCCGGCTCCTCCAGTCCACATGTCGATGTGTCCTTTAGCAAGACACTTCACCCTAAATTGCTCCTGAAGGCTGAGCCATCGATGTGTGAATGAGTGTTTAAATTAGATCCTGATGGACAAAGGTGGCCCCCTGCATGTACTGCCATCAGTGTGTGAATGTATGTGTGAATAGGTGAATGCTGACATGTAGTGTAAAGAGCTTTGAGTGGTTGGAAGACTAGAAAGGTGCTATATTAATGTAAGTGTATTAACCATTTACCATTTACTATCAGGGACACAGTAGACCAAAACAGCCTGGAGTTTATATATTAGTTTTAGTATTTATGCTTCTGTTGCTTCTCTGTGCAATGTTTTCAGATGCTTAGACAAATGGTAAAACTGGCAATATTCATTATTTCTCGACACATTTCCCAATAATTTACTCCTACCTTGTCTCTGGCACCAAGCCCATTCTGAAGTGGTAATCTGAAGATGACAATGACTGATTCAAGTTCATGATTTTATGTAATTAACAAAAAAAATCTTTTTCTCTAATTCATGTGAAACCCACATCATTTCCATTTTCCACACTCTGCTCTGAACCATAATAATGGAGGTCTGTGGTCCCTTCACACACTTCACCCACTTCACACCACTCCAGGATGCCTCTGCTAGCCTTCACCCCCGCAGCACTCCATAAAGGGATTAAACACACAAGTGCTTGGCTCCGCTGAAAGGTCAAACCGAGGCGCTGATGCTCAGTTTGTTGGTTTTCTGATATGTGAAGTGTTATCCTCTCTCCACAAAATACACCGACAACCAGCAGTCAGGCCGCCGTGTGATCCCTTATTGATTCCACCTGTAAAGATCCACCAGTGGTCCTGATGGAGGTGAGAGGGAGCAGCAGGTTGAAGCAGGTTATTGCATCCTTAGAGGTGTGAGTGGGTTAAAGAGGCTTTTTGTCATATGGAAAATGTTCCAAGGCGTCAAAGTGATGAGTCATCAAAGAGGTCCAGCACTAAAGTAGGATGGAAGGAGAAAACCTTTTGAGCAACTTACTAGAATATATAGCCATTTAGTCAATTTAGCCAATGGGATTTACCAGAGCTGTGATGTCTTAAATTGCATTTTGAAAAAAACATGATATGAATTTTCATAATTTATGGAAAATATTTAAATAAATAGATGCTTTATCCATATTCTGACTCGATATAACAAATGATTGAACAATTTGTGTCAATTTTGGCACAATTCACAATGCTTCACTATTCGCTTCTCCATTACTGATGGATTGACACCTTATTGTTATAAAATGATTAATCTAATAAACATTTATTTATGGAAAATATTACTGCAGTGGACTAATCGAGCATCTGAGATACTTAATTACATGTTAATTGACACATTTTATTAATTTCAGTAGGGGTGTAACGATTCATCTACTACATCGATGTATCGATTTATATTCCTACGATCCAACTACATCAATAGCTACTTGGCAAGTTGTCCTTCACGGGAAATGTATATCGATATGAAATTGATTTGAAACGCAAAAATCTATTGTATCAATACTAAGGATTTGCACCCCGTGCGCTGTAGTGTTTTTATTCAGAGAAAATTCCTTTCCTTTTCCTGTTATGATATCAATGTGCACGCAGCATCAGTTTCACGTATCCAGCCGAGGCACATTATCACGGGAGTAAAGTAAAAAAACAAAACAGAAATTCAACTAACGTTAGTCTAACTGTTTTAAAATGTTTTTCCAGATGTTTTCATGAATGAAAAGACCCAAAATGAACACTGTAGGTGGACTACTTGATTGCTATAAGCAAATTATATAAACAGCGTTTGTATTGGAATGATTCTGTCCCAAGCTGTTTGATCACTATCAGCTGTTTGATCACTATCAGCTGTTTGATCACTATCAGTGGTTGATCTCTGTATTATTGCTCTACCGTTTATATTGAAAATGAGGACAGAAGCAGCAGGTTAAACCACTGTTCATTTAACTTGAATAGAAGTTGGTTTATTATGCCTTGTATCTTGAGAACTGAAGCAGCATGTCCTGCAGTTGCACTTTTTATTATTTTCAAATAAAATGTGAATGTATTTGCCATTAATCATTGTTTACTTGTTTATATCCATAATTAATTTATCCATGATTCCCTTACAAGAAAGATTTTGAGGAATCCTGATCCGCGCTGTCCAGTATCAGCTATTTAATTCACAGTCACACTGATTGAATTTTTGGCAAAAAAAGTTACTGTATCGATTTCAAGTCATTGAATCGTATCGTATCGCTCTAGATGAGCCAAATATCGTCCTTGAATCGTATCGGAACTGTGGAAAGTGTATCGTATTAATGTAAAAACATATCGTTACACCCCTAAGTATTTCCATAATTACATTTCAAATGTACAGAGCAGCTCTGAAGGTGGTGGCACAGTGAACTGTGCCAGGAGTTTAAAAATGGTCTCTGAGCTGTTCCTGTCCCCTTTTGGCCTCCTGTTCTGCAGCTCTCAGTAACTCGATTAGAGGAGGATGGACTCCACTGAAAGGTCAACGCAGGGAGCAGAAGGTCAAGTCAAGTCAAATTTAGTTTTAATGTGTTTTTAACACAACAGGGTTTGTCACCAAAGACATCACAGAGCAAAGATTGATGTGAAGGCGGATTGAACAAAGTGTGCAGGTTTGCAATAGTGACAGAGACACACTGAGGGATGGATTCACACAGAATGGATTGCGGTCGCTGATAGCACCGATAATTGTGCATCATTTTGCAACCGCTTTCTGCTCAAGGTCCAATTCACAAAAGACATTGCACTAATGATATCGCAGATAACACACCCGTAACATTTTTCAGCTGAGTGCAATTTGCCTTTTAAGTATCCATGTGGCAGGTATAAATGTGTCAGTTGTGAGGAGTCAGTCTGAGCAGGAACACACACTCATAGACCGGGCTCCGGTCAGATTCAGGCTCATTTAACTTCTTCTAAAAAAATCATTAATGAGGAATGTATGAATTACATTCTCTTTGGAGTTTTTTCAGATAGTTGAGATATTTTTTGAGTTTATTAAATATCTGCAGCGATCCCCCCCGCAGCAGAAACGATAAGTGTCAGTCATTTTCATGACTCAACTGTCACTGCATCCCAAATTAAATAAGTTCGAGCTGACACCCCTTACAAATGTGCTTCACTTCCCACCAACTCTCTGAAGACGTTAATAACTTCACTGTAACTGCGTGTGGCTATCAGCGCTGATCTTTGTGAATTGGACTGTTTTTGCAATGAAGTTCATTTGCGTAAAAGTGGGGGCAATTTTGCACCAAATGGCTGCATATTACCTGATTTAAATATGTGCTATTTGCTTGGCAGCTCAATTAAGGTGCATTGGGAATCATGTTTTTTTTTTGTCTTATTTGTGCAGGTTTAGCGCTTGCAAAAGCTGTGCAATCCTTTTGTGAATTTGCCCCCGAGTGTGTGTGTGAGCGTTTAAAGAAATGAACAACAGCTAGTTGTGATTAAAGGAACAGCACTTATTTATTGTGATTCAGGTTGCAGGTTGCAGGTTTTACAGATATTTCTCAGTGAGTAGTTGGAGCTGGCAGCCTTCGTATTTCTTGCGTGATACAGTCTTCCCAACTATACTTGTTTGCTAGATTGTTGTAGGTTATTTGACATAACCAGCTGTAACTCGTGGCAATGGCAAATTGAAAGCAAAAGCTAATTTAAGGTGTTAGCATGCTAACATTTGAATCCATAAAGTCCAGCTGAGGCTGATGGGAATGTCATTAACTTGCATTGGTCATACAGTAAACCAAAGTATCGGACAAACTTTGAAATTTTGAACAAATTATGGATAGATGAAAGGTAAGATGGGTCATATCAATACACCCAATAATTGTCGAGATATCATAGATGAAAAGTTGAAAAGTTCCTCCAATATTCCACCATAATGGAGACATTAGGTTGATATGATTGGTTGCAGTAATCAAAAGTCTCTATTGGCTGCTATCGATAATAGTAGTATATTAGTATATGGTAGTATATAGGCTGATTTGAAGGCTGCTGTCGGTGTCTCGTTGTCTCCGTATCTTGTAACTCAGTAATTCTCCTCGTCTCTCTGTCATCAAGGATAATTTGAGCACATTCTCTGGAGGTCGGAGCGCCTCTAATTATGTGAATATGCAGAAACACAACCTGCCGTTGAGCTGTGAATAATGCATACATGTGAAAGCGGGGGTCATAATAATAATAATGGTGTGAATGGTATTAATATGGATTGCTCAATGATATGTGTGTGGGAGTGAGGTTATTGAATTTAATCCACTGAGTAATATGTTTAGGCAGTGAAAGACTCCTCATGGAAATGGGAAAGCCTTGACCTTTCTGGGTGCATGTGATTACTGTCTGCTTCACTTTATCAAAGGGGTGTGTGTGTGTGTGTGTGTGTGTGTGTGTGTGTGTGTGTGTGTGTGTGTGTGTGTGTGTGTGTGTGTGTGTGTGTGTGTGTAGGGATGGCCAAGTAGGGATTGGTTTTGAAAGTTGGGGGGTCACTGTGAAGTCAGAGGTTGTGCAACCATAAAAAAGGCTATTAAGCTCCGTAAAGCCGAGTTGAGCTGCAGATTCTGGTGTTGATTTTTTGTTCATCACAAGTTCATCACAACAAGCGACCTCTTTCACATTCTCAATCTTTGGTCACTTTATACAAATCACTGATATTTCAGAGCCGTGGTCGGGGCCATAGATGCTAACTCATTTGATACATTGCTATTATAAAAAAATTATATCAATTACAGCCTATTTATGCATTCAACAGACAAACGTCTACTGGATTTTCAACTGCTCGATGTTCACAACATTGACTACGTTTACATACACAAAATATTCCACTTTTTTACCTTATTCCGAAAAAGACAATATTCCTACTAAGCTGTTTACATGGCTGATGAACATGAATATTCCACTTATATTCCTGTTTACATGCAGCCGTGCATATACTCCAATTAACGTAACCGGTGGTGAACACAGCTACCATTCCTTCAACCACCTGCTTGAAAAGGTCGGCATTGTGATATTTGATCATATCCAAAAACCTGTTGATATCCAAGTTTTTCTTAATGTTTAACAGTAGGTGTGTTTGTCCTTCTTTTCTTTTGGGCATCTCTGCAAACTGTCGACTAGTTGGTTTCTGTTCAACGCACAGAGCTGACTGTAAACAGACAAGAGGCCGTGTGTCACAAACTGATGTAAAAACCCTGATTGAGACTCATACTCATATACACGTCCAAAGAATTCTCCTAAAACCTGAATACTATCAACAGAAAATGCACCATTCAGAATAAGGCCTAATTCAGAATATCCAAACAGTATCTGCTGTTTACATGACCCCAATCAAATTCACAATATTGTCATATTCATAATAATAGTAGAATATTAATGTGCAGATAAACATTGGCCAGAAAACCAATAAAGTGCCCCATAATAGACTAAAAAGCTCTGTAGAGCTGAGTACGGTGATATTTCTCTGTTGGTTTGTCACAACGAGCAAACTGTTTTGTTATGTTTTAATATGAAGCACATTCAGAGAATCTTTAAACCTTTAAAATTGTGGATATTTATAAAAAAAAGTGTTTGTCTGTGTCTCTTTGTGCAGCTGACTTCATAGTGACTGGAAACACCATCCTTCTGTTTATACAATCCACTGAAAGATTTAGCAAACTTTTTGATCGCCTAGACTCAGACAGCACATTTACATTTGACATTTTAACTTGTCATTCAGCTGACATCAGAATATCCACCAAGATGCACACGCAGAAGCAGCTGTATTAATCTACAGTGGGTTGCATTGTTTTAAAGTAAAGTGAACACTATAACGATAACTTGTTTAGGCCCATCACCAAGTTTCACATGTCAGTAAACTGTGTGTTGGGTCAGTAAATGTGGACCACCTGCTTCACTGGCAAACCATTTACTCAGGTAAAAACACATTAATGCCCTCCAGTTAGATTATGGAGCAAATGTTAGACAGCATCAAAACATCATCATCCCTCCATCTGCAGACTTGGAGAAGCTCTGACGAGGAGCACTTGAGGATTCTTGAGGAGGACACTTGAGGTCTCATTTGTCACCCACCTGAATCAACACATTAACTCCAGTACGCCGATTGTATCGACTAAGTCAAAGCTTTAAATATGTTCAAGTGTCCCTGGTGTTTTACAAAGTGTCTGCACACAAAAACACAATGACACATTTCTAAGAAAAGAGAAAAAAAGTTAGTATGAAAAAAAGTATTAAGTGTCAGAGTCTCCCTGCTAATGATCCTGTGATCGTAGATGATCAAGAACTAAAGCACAGAGACGGAGACACTAAGTTATTCTACTCTTAAACTTTTGACAGATTCTCTGTTGTTGCGTGTCACAGTTCCTGCGTGTATCATATAATATCGGACTAATCAGTTGAACTTCATTATGTGTTTTTTGGGTTGAAAATGTTTCCTTTAACGAGGGGTTCTCTTAACGAGCCTCCTTAACGAGCTGTTTCTGCCGCGGCGTCGTCAGCTTCGGTCTGTTGACTTTGCGGGCTGTCTCCTCGGTGCTACTCAGATGTCAGCAGAGGGGGGAGCTCGGCTCGGAGCTGGAAGATTTTCCTGCTGTCGCATCATATTAAACTGCAGAGAGGTCGATGTCACCAGAGGACACATTTAGAAAGGTGCTGTTTGGATTTATTACATTAGTACTGGTACATTAGTGTCATGCTGATTTGAATCCATTATTATTCTATGTTTTTTTCTTGTTCTCTGAGAACTTTTGGGTTTGGGTCGAGACGCGTTGCTGTTTTAGTGGCCATTTGAAGCCTATTAAAGCGGCAGTAGGGAGTATATTTTTGGCATCATTGAGCAAAAATTCCATAATAACCTTTCAGCATATTGTAATTCAAGTGTTCTGAGAGAAAACTAGACTTCTGCTCCTCCTCATGGCTCTGTTTTCAGGCTTTAGAAAATCCAGCCTGTGACGGGAGATTTTGACCAATCACAGGTCATTTCATTGAGAGAAAGCTTTCCTATTGGCTGTGCTCCGGTCATGTAACCAGAACTTGGCGTTCCTTCACCAGATTTCACAATGGCGGCGGCATCACAAACTTTCTCATTTGAGGGCGAGAAATAGGTATTAAAGTAACTTAATATTGATTCATATTTGATCAGCGCTGCCTAGTTTGACCGCTTGGTCGGAGTTCGCGAGTGATTCACAGCCGGCTCTCATAGACGGCAGCTGGACAGCAGACCTCAGATCAGCTCTTACTGCTTGTTTTCTTCCGGTATGTGAAATCTTGCAGACGCCGTTAGGAGTGGTGGAGGACACCGGAGGACAGAGAGGCACATGATTTTTTTCAGGTTACCTGTTTCATGTACTACTGTCACGATATAGTGACCATTTTATAAAAATATATTTTTTTGTCTTATTTGCTTTAATCTCGCCTACTTCAGCTTTAAGTATGTGGTATTTGGCTATACCCACACTATATCCTCAGTGGGCGGAGTTAAGCAACTTGCTTGACCACAAACCTCAGTCAGATAAAGGACCAATGAGTCAGGCAGACTAAACTAACATATTCTGCACCTGCGCTCTCTCTGCTACTAGGGGATGGCTTAGCAAGTGACACTTTAGTTTATATTTCAAACAAAAATGTAAAAGCAATCATCTTAGATGAACAAATCAGCTTCCAAAACAGGGTTGAAGGACAGATGAAAGATCCTGGAAGTTAACTTGCCAAACGAAACAAGCCATGATGAGGGCCAGAGAGAACAAAACAAGGAACCCTGAGATTATTTCCCCATCACGCCTCAAAAGAAAAACAAAAAAAGCAGCTGGGGAGATGAACAGCTGTGTTGTAATCAAACATACAGTCCGTATCCAACTGAAAAGACTGTTACTGCTTTCATGAGGAGGAAGTTTGTTCAGTCCAAGAAAATTCAGTCACAGGGATGAAAAGAAACTTGGAGCAGATGAGTAGAAGAGCTACTGTAAATGTAAAAAAAACTTTTTTTTTTTTTTTTTAAAGAACTCGATGGCACTCGAGAGTGAAGATTATTCATCTCAAAAATGATTTAGAAATTGCAGATTCATGAATTAAAATAGACCTGCATGTCTTTGTCTCGCCAGCTGTTCTGTCCATCTAAAGTGGTCAGCCAGTATTTGAGTGTGTATATTGCCAGGAAACATGCGAGAGAGGGAACATAGATGAAGAGACTAGTGTATTATTGTGTATGTGTGTGTGATTTATTGATTTATATCAACAGCTGTTCAACCACCGTAGTTCTTCCCTCCCCCCTCTGATGTCCTGCCTCCTCTTATTCAGGATCCCGGCTTGGAGGCAGAATTCAATTTAAACTTGCTATCGCAGTCCGGGACATTTGTTTTGCATTTGTTGCAGCACAGAACATTAAAATACAAATAAAAAACAAAAAACAAAAACGCAAGTATTATGACAACATATAGCAGCGATGAGAGCTGACAGGAAAAGACACCATGAAATAAATGTTTGCATGTCCGCTGCACATCGTGTATCTGAGCTGTAAACACTCGTCTCAGTGCGTCTTCTCTCACACCGTTAATGTATTCCTGATGAATTCTCACTTATTTCATGTTTGATTTTAATTAATTTTCCGTGATCATTTCTGCTGCTCATTATCTCGGGATGTAACTGCACATTTTATTCATAAGCGTTTCATTATGTTCACTCTGTGCACTCATAGATTGCTACATAATGTGGTGTTTTGTTGTTGTCAGTCGTACTGAGTTAACAGCTTCCCATTCCCTGTATTCATACTTGTCGTCTGCTTTTCTTTCTTTGTATCCAGTTATTACTGATCACTGCTGATGGGAACCGTGAAAACAATTCTATTATAATGTGTGTGTAAATTTGTAAAGATCTTACTTATTAACAACTTTATGATGCATCTGTGTCCTCCATATGAAATTATGCTTCAGGGATATGGGGCTTCACACTATTTTTTAGGTGTTCACAAGTTTGCTTCTACTTTGGCTGTTCAGGGTTCCTGAACTGTGGAATCGTTTGCTTAATATGTCAGAATACAGGATCAATAAGATAGTTTTCTTTGGAGTAAATCACATAATGCTCAATGGCAAGGTCTGAAATTAGCACCCGCCACCCGCCACCCGCCAAATTTGGATAAATTGTTGGCATTGGCGAAATGGTGAAATGGTCAGGACATCCGTCACTTTGGCAGGCAGGGAAAACACTAGTGATGGTAATAGAGAACAGTAGTTGTCCACTTTCTTGTTATCTCATGCCTCCATGACTATCGATTCCTCTTATCGATGCTTTCCGACATACGCTGCACAATGACGCCATACACACGATGTATCATGTTTCAGTTAGAAAAAAAAAAACGCTCAACAGCATGGCGCTACTAAACCTGAGGGGAAGCACCCTATTTTTCCTCGATAAGGCGACACAGTGAACAACAAATCTGTGTTGAAATTGTCAGGAGGAGAGTTAGTAACGTTAGCTGTTAGCAGCCGGTGGGCAGCACAGTCATGACTGGATAAATAGCGGAGATACGAACGTTAACGGAGGTGCCATTGAGTTATTATTATGAGGCTTTCAAAGTATGCTCAGGAAAAAGGACTATTGGGTGAAGGTAAATTACAACGTTATCATGATGTGTTCAAATGTAATCTAGTAAAATTAAGTTTTTGGCGAGAAACTTTAATAAATCCAATTGTTTGTAGGAGATGTTTTCACATCAATATAAAATAAATAATAGAGAGAGAATTATTACCTGTTTAACTTCCTAACACTAGCTCTAAGCAGCTTGCCAAAATTTTTTGTAATCAAAGCAAATATTTAAATAATCATAATCATTTGCATTGTGTGTTTTTATGCAAAAAACCACTATAGATGACACTAACAAAGTACAGTACTGTGTACAGTAACCTCCCTCCACAGTGTAATTCAAACACTGTAATTTACCATGTATATAATGTATTTTATGTAAAATATATTAAACATTGAGTGACATCAGATCAAAAATGTTACTCCCTCATTTAGCGCAGAGATTTAAAAAATGTCAGATAAAATTTCTGAGTGGCAGACAAGAAAAGAATACTTGTCTGCCACAGTGGCAGGAAATGAAAAAATGTTAATTTCAGACACTGCTCCATGGGCTACACAACTTCATGATTAGTTGAGGAAGCTGAATTACAATATATGTATAGTAATAATTTATCATGCAGCATGATCACAATTAGAAGAAAGTTACTAGCTAGATTTCAAGAAAAATGGTCGAAAGATATATTATTAAAACCAAAATTACAAACATATATTCAAATCAAGCACAATTATGGCTCTGAATCTGATGTTCTAGCAAACTTATCAAGGAGTCAGAGGATGTTTAGTTACACAGTTAAGAACAGGAATCTTTCCTCTGGTGCTTGAAGGCGGTAGATTTAAAAACATCCAGGAGGACAACAGGTTGCTGGAGTTAGAAGTTGAAAATGAATCACATTTTCTTCTGTATTGTCCAAACTATGATGAGTTACTGACTTCTATTTTAATTGAAATGTCTGTTCAAAACCTGGAAATGTTTTGGTGCTCGGATGATGACAAAATGGAACTATAATGCTTATAAGTCGGCTACTTTTGTTTCTCAAGCTTGGAAAAAAACGTCAGGATGGTTTATTTGTTTAGTAATATTTGTAATTTATGCTGCTTCTCTGGTTCCTGCCTTTGTCTTTTCTTTATTTTCAAAATAATGGTGTCTCGTAAGCCTGTTTGGGCTGGGCATATTATTTATGCATGACACAATAATAATAAAATCAAATCAAATAAAAAAGATCTATTAAAAAAACAATTAATTAAAATTCTTTCATAGGCATTTTTTGTGCAAACAAGCAACCCTGTCTCCTACAAAATATAACATTCCCATAAAACTAAACTCCATTCTCGATTACGTTTTGAGGGAAACATATTTTTTCCAGGATTATGATCGCAGTTTAAAACACATGGAGGATGTCTGAGTATCCAGTAGTAGTATCTTCTTTTTCCTATTTTACTATTTTTTTTATTATTTTATTCATTATTATCACTATTATTATTATATTTTTTCTTTATCTATTTGTATTCATTTTCTTTATTATTTTTTTCTATTTTCTTCTTCTTCTTCTTATTATTATTATTATTATTATTATTATTTCATGACTTATTTGTGGATACTCTCCCTGTATTTTCTATAATTTGAATTGTATGTATCCATGATTGAGAATAAGTTACTGTATGTGACAAGCTGTGTCTGTCTGTGTGTATGCTGTTGTCAGGTATGATTGATGTGTTGTGTCATGGGTGAGTGTTGTTCAGAAAAACTAAAAAATGACTTTCCCTGTATTGTGACTGTTCTATTGATTATTGACAATTAATAAAAAAGACCTTTGAAAAAAAAATGAACATGTGGTTAACGTTTTCAATTGAAACACAAGAAATTACAGCTAAACTACTTCATCCAGACAGGTCAGCACGGTCACAAATATTTGCCGGTATGCAGACGTACACCTGCTGATGACGAACTTTACGTCGCGCGGACCCTGGCTTACTAGCGGACATGCAAAGTATAACTTCAACTTAATCTTTTATCAGTTTGCTTAAGGATTTTAGGAGAACTGTGTTATTCATTTTCCTCAAGTCATTTGGGTTTCTGTAGGTGGAGCTTTGTTCTCATGCTGGTTAGCGCTGTGCATGCTAACTACGTTCTCTTTTGTTCTGTCACAGGCTTTCTGTCTTTCTTTCAGTTTTCTGTCATGTGCACACTGATTTCATCTGGCACAGAGCTCAGACGTTGACTCGCTCTTTCACACACACACACACACACACACACACACACTGTATTAGTGCCTTGTTCAGCCGTGTTCTCTCTATCTAACACCCACACACACACATCAATACACTTACATTTCCCTTTTCTCGCTTTTATTTCCTCTCCCTCACTGTTTCACCCCAAGGCAATACCCAGAATCCATTGCTTTGAGGTCAAAAGGTCACATGCCGCTCACCCATCCCTCGCGTTCATCTCCAGGGAGTTCTGAGGCGCCGAAGAGCGCCGAGCCGGACATTAAGAACATTAAGTGAAGTTAATAGTCAGGTGTAATTCTGCAGACGCTAATCACCTCATCGTGAAAATTGGTTTGGAAAAATTTAATTCAAAATTGCAGCTGAAGCTCCCTCATCCTCATCCTGCTGGTTGTTTAACAGAAAATAACATAAGATGGTCGGGCAGGCTATGATGAAGCACATCATCTGGAGGAATAGAGGAAAATAATTAAAAAGTGGCGCCCTTCAGGGCTAAAATATAGACTGGGTGAAAGAGAGAAGGACGGGAAGGGGGAGGAAAAAGCGAGATTGTAAGAAAGAAAGAGAAGAGGGGAAGAGATGAAGCGAAGAGGGAAGAGGATTTTCAGGAATGGTAGAGGGGTGAAATAAAGAGAGAGACTAAAAGCAAGAGAGGGAAAGATATAGAAGAAGAGATATAAGAGAGATAAGAAAAAAGAGCAAAAGAGAAAAGGTGGGATAGAGGAACAGGGATGAAAAGAGAAAGGTGGAGGAGAAAGACAGTGCGATAAAGTACAGATAGAGAGAATGAGGATAAAGTAGAGTGCAGATGGAGGAGAGATAAAGTGCAAGGAAAAGGAAGAAGATTCAAATGAAGGATAAAGAGTGAGAGGAAGAGGGATGAGGAGAAAAAAGGGAGGCTGGAAAGTGAGAGAGAGAGAGTACTGGAAAGGCCAAAAATGAGATCCAAAGAGTGGGATGGAGAAGAGAAACACAGAAGAAATAAGAAGAATAAGAATAAGAATAATAATAATAAGAAGAAGAAGAAGAAGAAGAAGAAGAAGTAGAAGAAGAAGAAGGAGGCAATAATTAACTAGAGACCATGTTGTGATGGGATCACACCAGCTGTGATGCCAAATCAGGCATTTTCCCCGCTTCCTAACCCCCTACTTCCGGCACCCCTGCTCAGATCACACCCATCTTTAAACTCAACCTTTATTCTGATCTCAACTACACACCTGTAAAGTTTTGTGACTGTATCTTTCAGGGTTGTGATGCTGTGCGGTGACAAAAACTGTCCACAGAAATATAAAAACCTCCTCTGTCAAAAATGTGGGCTTCCCGACCAACTTTACTGTCTTGCTGATGCTGTAGCAGATTCAGTTTGTTTTAGAGCTAGAGTGAAGGTACAGATATCATATGAAGATAGAAACCTCGGGAATTTGGTACCAATCTTGTCATGCTAGCTTGTCAGGAAGGAGGCTAAATAACACTACAAAGTTGGGCTAAATTTTAGCGAGGAAAAACGGGCATGACCATTTTCAAAGGGGTCCCTTGACCTCTGACCTCAATATATGTGAATGTAAATGGGTTCTATGGGTACCCATGAGTCTCCCCTTTACAGACATGCCCACTTTATGATAATCACATGCAGTTTTTTTGAATGCAATATAAATGTGTTATTGTCGCCTATTCTAAAATGGTGTGTTTGAATATTTCTGCATACTGGGGTCCCTAAACAGTCTTGAATTACATAAATTGTGTCTCACTGTAAAGCTGAGTCTCTTGTGGATCCAATGAGCCCAACTGTATTCATGTGTGATGATGTTACTCCCCACAGGAGCCATTTCATTGACCTCATTGTATAAAATGACCTGTGGTGACCTCTAGGATAATCACAGCCTAATGAAACTTTACAGCCACAAACTAGAGACCTAGAGCATTCAGAGGATGGATGGCTTTCCTAGCTAGATTGTCAATAAGGGGGTTTCTGAGCAGTTTACACAACAGAAGTGCTCGCTGTCCAATCGCCGAAAAATGCAATTCTTGCAGAAATCTCCAAATGTCAAAAGTTTTTGATCCCAAATCACAGCATGGCTTTTTCTGTGGTGTTCCTCAAGGTCTTGGTGTCTTAATGTGGGATTTTGGAGGGATTATTGATCATTTTTATCAATTCTCCAGTGGTAAAAAATTGTGAAATTTAGCACCAAATCTGTGTAACAAATGGTATCAACCCAAGCATTGCTGCAACAACTTATGAGACATAATAGAGCATGGGGATGACCATCATATACTTCTATCAGAATGTTCTTAACCTTTATACACTTAGCTATATTTTAAATCATTCAGTCATTCATGTTTATTTCTGATTTATGACTAGAAGAACTTGACACACAGTGCTGAGCTGCATCTCAAATTAATCTTCAGGTTCTCAGCTTTCAGATGATGTACACCACTTCTATGTGACATCTACTGCTGACCTGCTATCTCCCCCTAAAGACCCGCTGTACCCCCTAAAGAAGACTAAAAACGGCTCTATTCTGGGTCTCAGGGGGTTAAAAGGCTTCTTCAAAAAAAGCAATACGACAATGAGCATTGCATAAAATTGCTTTCTTTGCAGTCTTATATAATTATTATATAGTAATTCACGGGCTAGCAAAGTGGTGTCAGCATGTGACCACAGTTGAACTAGACAGCGAGAGCTCCTCTCCTCTTCAGAAACTCTCACTAGAAACATCTTTGGTATGTGCCGCGGCCTCTCTGAGCAGTAAACAGCTTGGGCACTTAATATTTGATGTGGTGTTTTTGTGTCTCTGCAGCCTTTGCTTGTAGACACTTCAGATGGGTTGAGGTTAGGGAGCTGGGAGACAGAAGCATGCTTTATTCAGATTCATGTCACATATTCAACTTTCAAAAGGCCCCCAGAAGCCAACTATCCCCGGCTGTGTTTTGTCCTTTGATAACCTCTTTATCTGGAGCCAAACTGCACTGTGGCTATCGGGATTTTCTCAATATTATACTAGCAAACTGATCCTTCTTGATGTTGACATGAACATGCATGCACCTCATCTCTAGCAGTTACCTGGTAGCCGCCCCGGGGCAAACCCAGACCTCCAGCAGTAAGTCCCTCGAGCATGTGTCAGCAGTTGATCGTGCCTGCTAAACTTCAAGAGAAGTGTTCAGCTAAATGTAGGTTACTGTGTCACAGGGAGCTGTCTTGTTTTTAGCTTTAATCTGCTGCTAAACATTGTAGAGAAGTGTCAGCTGTGAGCATGTTAGCTGTTAGATAGCCAAACACTGGATCTAGAGAGGGCATTTTGCGTCTTTACGTGACTGAAGGACACCGTAGTTCTCCGGCACGCTTGGAAAGGGAGGGATGAGCGGAGGGGTATTCAGTTGGTTGCAATCTGCCACCTCACCGCCAGATGTCACTAAAACACTGCTCCTTTAAACTGACTCCAAAACGTACTGAATGCGTAGCACTCTCTGAACTGTGCACCCAGTTCATAAGTGTGTGTGTGTGTGTTTCTGGTTCACTGAGGTCCGTAGTGTATCCTCTGACCACCGTGCAAAGATCACTGAATCACAAGTTGATCACTCGCATGTCTACACAAGTAAAACACAGTGGGAGTAAACAGTGGATTTACAATATGAACTGTGGAGGCAAACAGAAAGGAAACATCCTCCTCATTTTCTCTCTATCATCTGTGTTGTTCACTAATTTTCAGAAGGTTTTGTAGCATGACGTCCTGCTTGAAGGGTGCACCACAAAGCAAGATTAGTGGGTTAGCTATGGAGGACACGACCTGCCAAAATAAAAAAAAATGAATGAATAAATGACTCAGTCAATAAATAAATATGTCATTAAATGTAGCAAAAATAATATTAAAAATAAATGTAGCCATGATTTAATTGATAAAATGTGACATGAATAGGGTTAGTTATATTTATATTTTAATTTGCTTCTTTATTTATTGACCTTTGTATTAATTCACTTATTTATTTATTCTTCTGTTTAATTTTCCCTTTTATTTATTTATGTTTTATTTTTTATAAAATTTACAAATCTATTTCTTTATTTTTTTAATTCATTTATGTACATATTTTTTATATATATATAAAATATTATAAAATAAGTAAAAACTGCAAAAATACAGAAATAAAAAGAAATACATGCAAAATTAATATAAAATAAATGCAATACATATACACAATAAATACATATACAATTTAATAAAAGTAAATAAATAAATAAAAGGGAAAATTAACAGAACAGTAAATACATAAGGGAACTGATACGAAGATAAATAAATAAATTATAAAAGCAAATAACAGAAATAACAATTTATGTCACATTTTATTAATTAATTAATTATTATTTTGAATGTTTTTTTTTGCTATATTTAATGAAATTTATTTATTTATCTAGTCATTTATTTTTTATTTTGGCGAGGTATGTTGAGCCTAAAGTCAGAGTTTCTTTGTTAACCTGGCTAGATCGCCATGATGCTGCTGCACGTCTAACCTGCTCCAGAAGAGCAGTTTATTTTCAGAGTTCAGCTATAAAATAAATTGGCTATAAACAGCCTGTTTACGTTGCAGCATTGCTGATGCACTTTAGATATAAAACAGTAGTTACTGCTTTTGTTGATGAACCCATCTGTGTACCCGGCTGGAGGATGATCGGAGGTTCACTCAGTCACTTGTCTTTTGAAAACTGTTGATTTATCACTAAGCTGCGTTGCTATTAACCCACCAAGTTATTGTGTTGTTGGTCAACACGTTTGTGGAGAGAAATTCTGAAACTTGTGTGTGCACCGAGGGAGCGTTTGTTCTGTGTTTTACTGAACATGAATGTCAAAACAGAAGATGAATTATAAAAAAAATAATTATGCCATTTTATGCTGCTTGGCTGATTTATCAGTCAAGTGTGATCATAAAACAATATTAAAATATTAGGAATTAAAACAAAAAACTGAACTGAGATGCTCCAGTGGAGCTGCTACCAGCCAAACACACTGGTGTTGTACTGGGAACTTAGCTCCAGGCGTGTGTGTGAATCAGAGTGGTTCTGGCCACACAGACCCCATGTTTAACAAACTTTTCTTGGTTAAATAGAAACTGTCCTTGGTTAAATAAGTAATAAGGTTCATTCTGAAAGTTTAATACTGCAGCGATATGGGCATTGGCAATGGAAAAAGGGACCTTTGGTTCCTAGTTGTGTTTGAGACATTAGTTCATAGCCAGTTCTCAGCGGAGTCCATTTACACCAGGCTGAAATAAGAAGATGAATTATTAAATACACCTAGACAAGTAGAAACTAGTCTGACTGCACTGCAGGAGGAACACAACCCCACTCCACTGTGTGGAAGAAAACCAATGGATAGAAATGGAAACATACAAAGAACGACAGCAGAATTTGTAAATGAATGTCAGTAAATAACAACTGACATGAATTAGGGAAGTGCGGTTGGTGGAGATTTAATGGCAAGATGGGCATGGGTATGATTTGAGTATCCAACACTAACTCCCTGGAGTCTCAAAAGGCGTCTCTGAAAAGTTTCTAGCTTTCCTGGAAAACAGCAGCTGTAGCTGACTTGGATTCACAGCAGTTACAATAGATTCCAATAGGAGACCCAGTTTCTCAACAAAATCTATCAAAGAAGCTTCACAAACCTCTCCTACTGTATGTACCGTATGTGTCCATTTATCTTCACAGATAAAAAAAGAAGAAAATATGCAAGTCTCCACAGTGCTTTGACGCTATGAGGAGCCAGTTGTATGACATGGACGTTTGTGTATTTAGTAGGGCTGTCAAATGATTAAAATAATTATTAACCACACTTTTTTATCTGTTTTTATCTGATTTGTCAAGTATTTAATACTCTTATCAACATGGGAGTAGACAAATATGCTGCTTTATGCAAATGTATGTATATATTTATTATTATAAATCAATTAACAACACAAAACAATGACAAATATTGTCCAAAAACCCTCACAGGTACTGCATTTAGCATAACAAAATATGCTCAAATCATCTGACTTAGGTTGCGTCGCGCGTTGGCTGCATTTCAGCTGCGCGTCTGCTGTGATTCTGTTGCTGCTGTCAGCCTTTTCTTTCTACATAGAGTTTGCCTTTCATAATGGCCATTTAATTTCATTATAAATGTCATTTATATTTATTTTAGACAGAGAAAGGTTAAGAAACTTAGTGTAATTTGTAAATAATAGTAATAATTCACAATTAAAACCCCATACTTTATTCATTCATGGAGCTCTCCAAGTGACTGCATGTTCTACGACATTGTCCGTAACATATTTCAGAATAAAAGCCTCGAAATGAAAGCAGGAAGTACTTTTTTTCATCTCCATAACATTTTTTACAGATATAGACATTGAAACTGTAGCAATGTTGCTGATATGATGTCAATACACAGTCAATAGATCACTTTCACTATCTGTTGCTGCTGTGAACTGTGCGACTCACATCAAAAATAAGCAAAACCTCGAATCTCTAGAAGAGATGCAGCTGTGCGTGAGACGCAGCTCTGACCTGTTAACATGGACGCCAAAATAAAAATGAACAGGTAACGCAGCCGCCACGCGCTCTTTACGTTTACAGTGTAGATGAGGATTTATTCATAATGATGCAGTTTTTCCTTTCTCACCCACACCAAAACAAAACCATCTGAGTATAAAGATAACAGTAAGTGTAAGAATAAAATAAGTTTTGGGGGGTTGTGTGTGTGTGTGTGTGTGTGTGTGTGTGTGTGTGTGTGTGTGTGTGTGTTTTGGGTGAATTGACCCTTTAACTTCGGTCATAGTGATACAGAAATGAAACTACTATCCATTTAAACTGTGACAGTTTTGACAGTGTGAGATGATGTGGCCTGACCCCGTCACTGCAGCAGAATACAAGCACAGTTTTATCATGTGTTTCTTTGTTTATCTGTGGAAATGAATTAAGTGTGTGTGTGATTCACTTGACTTGACACTGCCTCGCTTCGGTGCGCTCTGTAGCAACACACACACACACATACGGGCACACTCTCCTCCTTTGCTATGTTTCCAGAGCATTACTCTTCCTCGCTTGAATGAACCCGGTTTGTTTTGGTGTTGGTTGTTGTTGCTGTTGTTGTTGTTGTTGTTGTTGTTGTCTTGGTGAAGTAAACCGGGTTGTTGGGATTAATTGTGACCACAGGCTTTCTGCAGTGAGAGGCTGGCAGAGTTGGCAGGTGGCAACAAGAAAAATGATTTGTGAAAGAATAGAAGAGAAGGCTTTAAATGTTTAATACAAAAGAACAATAGCTGGATCAGAAACAACAGGAGTAAACAGTGGATGTACAACACAATACAAACTGTGGAGGCAAACAGGAAGGAAACCTCCAGCCTCAGATCCTCCTCATTTACTATCTGTGATGTTCACTAACTTTCAGAAGGTTTTGTGGCATCACGTCCTGCTTGAAGGGTGTACCAAGAAGCGAGAATAATATTAAAAATAAATGTAGCCCTTAATTAATTGATAAAATGTGACATACATTTATATTTCTGTTTTAATTTGCTTCTTTATTTATTTATCTTTGTATTAATTCCCTAATTTATTTACTCTTCTGTTTAATTTTCCCTTTTATTTATTTATGTATTTATTTTTATAAAATGTATACATTTATTTCTTTATTTTTTAATACATTTGTATGTACATATTATACATATATATATATAAATATAATATTATAAAATAAGTAAAAACTGTAAAAATACATAATACATATAAAATGCAATACATGCACAATAATATAAATTTTTTTTAATTAAAGTAAATAAATAAATAAATAAATACATAAAAGGGAAAATTAACAGAAGAGTAAATTAATAAGGGAACTGATAAATAAATAAAAAAGAAAATTAAAACAAGTAAAAAATTTGTCACATTCTGTTATTAATTAATGGCTACATTAATTTTTAACATTATTTTTGCTATATTTAATGACATTTATTTATTTATTGAGACATCTATTTTTTATTTTGGCAGGTTCTATCCTCCATAGGTAGCGAGGTATGTTGAGCCTTAAGTCAGAGTTTTCCATGTTAACCTGGCTAGATTGCAATGATGCTGCTGCACATCTAACCTGCTCCAGAAGAGCAATTTATTTTCAGAGTTCAGCTATAAAATCAGTTATAAAAAACATCTTTCACTGATCAAATCTTTTGGAAATAGTGTCAACATTATGGCAAAATGTCACGGTTCCCGGTGACGGAAGTGTATGAGGTTCTCTGTGGAGTGAGAAAGTGTTTAGAGACCAAATGGACCTGTTTGCTCTCCCTGATGATATGGTCTATGAGCGATACAGATTCTCAGCTGAAGGAATACGTTATATATGCAAACTTGTTGAGCCGTCTGTTAGTAATGCCACTGAACGAAGCTGTGCAATTATAGCAGCACAGATTGCATGCAACACATTGTTTTTTTTTCACGTGAACTGGCTGAGGAGAAGATGGGAGCTATCTGCCAGGGTACTTTTCGCTTTCTTCCTCGTCCTCTCTGTAAAATGTTGAATCATTCAGTTAGCGATGCACTGTTGTTGATGAAGAATATTGTTTTATTTTATTTAAAAGTTTGTTGTTGCTCTCACTGAACTACTGAAGATGCTTGTAGTGTTCTCTGGCCATTTGCCCTCGCTGGCTCTAAAAGAAGCCTTCTATAAAAATCACAGGTAGCTTACAATAATAATCCACTATATTGTTAATCAGTATGACGTTTACTTGCATATGAAATGTGGTATAGTTCCCTCAAAAGATTACATCCTTGGCCTTTTACAGTTTGGGCTTTCCCCAGGACAAAGTCGTTTTGTGGATGCCAGTGTGGCCATATACTTTTAACATAAGGACACTTAGTGATACATTATGTGCGAAAGTTCAAAGTCTCTGCACATGATGAGTAATCGATGAGCTGAGACACTTTTACTTCCACCTTAAGCATCACCACTCAAGCCCTTAATGCTTCTTTTACTCTCAGTAAATAATCTTTGAAACATCAATAATCCGCTATTTTTGGTCACTTTTTCCAGATGGAAACTCCTGTTGGAGAGCGTCACCTTGTTATTTCAACAATCAGCTACTTAAAGAATCAGACAGGTTGAGAGGATTACTCACTTCTTCTTCTTCTAGCCTCTCCTCAGACCTGTCCATCACTCTGCCAACAGAATGCACAGCAAACCATGACCTTATGTCACCACGGCAACCATTTTGCCTTGGATTTATCCATCCAATCACAGCTTTACGACACATATAACCAGTGTCCGTGAACTTAAAATAATCTTCATGTGTGCCAACACTCCTCTACTGATGACATGGAGTCATTTATGTTTGTCAGATGAAACATGTTAACTGAACTATATATCAGGTAAAAAAAACATGATAAAATGTTATTTATTCAGGACTTATTAAGGACATTTCCTGAGGATCTGATTGAAATAAATTAGAAAATTTGCTATTTTTCTCCAATTAAATCTTTAGAAAAATGTGTCCTGATGATATGTTTTATACAGGCTAGTCTATAGTAGCTATTAAGGCTGCACAATTAATCAAATATTAATCGCAATCACAATCTCTTGGTTTTAAGCCATCGCCATATTGGTTTTGGGCCGTCTCCATCTTGGTATATTCAGTGAGTGCAGACTGCGCTGGTGTTGTACCCCAAGAATATGACGCGATGATGACACGTGACATTTCCTCATTTCACCCTCCTTGAACCTAACTAAGTAGATTTCTTGCCTAAACGTAAAAAGCTGTTTCCTGTGAAGATGGAAGACTATTTTGAAAAGACTGTATGCACGAAATGAACACAAACTGACACGTGTTGCTGGACATCCGTAGGAAAGCGAACAAAAAAGGAAAAATTACTTTTGGTAAGATATTATATGAATCGTTGTATGAGGATATGTTGGTTTAACACAGATGGCTGTTTGGTGTTACGGAACGGACCTTGATAACATGGTTCAAAGATTTGCTGCAGTGCATTGTGGGACACAGCAGCTCATACCATAGAGCATTATGGGATGGTCAATCATCCTGACACCTCTGTATTGTTCCTGTTGGCGCTGTGTGTGCGTGTGCGTGTGCGTGTGAGTGATACATGTGTGTTCAATAGAATGACTGAGAAAGCAACATATGTGTGTTTTCTGTATGTGTGGGTGTGTGCGTGATACAGTGACACAATGATGGAGAGATCCAAATGTGTGTGTGTTTGTGTGGATATGGAGTGTGTCAGTGAGAAATGGTGTGAAGTTTGTGTAGATGACTGTGTGTGTGTGCATAAAGGCCCTTAGGTGGAGGTAGGTGGTTTTGTTGTTGCCTCTTAGTGTGTGTATGTGTGTGTGTGTGTGTGCTGTACATCATTTGTTTTCTCTCTGCAGTCCATGTGGGGAAATATACAGTGTTAGTGTGTGTTTATATTATATATATATATATATATATATATATATATATATATATACATATATATATTTGTGTTCGTATTTATTTTAACCCGAAAAACGATGTTTGTCGCTAAACTTAACTAAGTGTTTTTTTTTTGCCTAAACCTAAAGAAGTTATAGTTTTGTAGTCTAAACCTAAAGAAGTAGTAGTTTAATTTTTTGTCTTTTTGTTCGTGTTCAAAAGGTGATGTTTCAGTTTTACATGTTAGAACGTGATGCTTTTAGGTTTCACTTTCACTTTTACAACGTAGTAGGTGTAGTGGGCCTCTACTGACCCACGTCTATGGTGCTTATAGTGACTGACATTTAATGGCCTGATAAAAGTCGAATCGGGTGACAAATAAGATGTTAAACATTAGCATGTTGCGATATACTTTTACTCCTTTCTCTCTACTCTTCTAGGCAGATTGTGCACCTCAGCGCTCAGTTTCCTATTTGTCATCCAATCCATGATTTGTTCTTTACATACGGACAGTGCTGGCTGTAAGCAGAGTTTGTGTGTGTGTGTGTAACACTGGAAAAGAGATAAATATGTATTGTTTATGATGTGTTGAAAAAATTGCCACTGTTTATCATCGTATAAACATATAAACACACACAGGTCCAGTAAAATTAAGTGTTGAGGTATTAGTATCTACACACACACACACACACACACACACACACACACACACACACACACACACACAGTGTCAAAGGTTTCCTACAATAAAGTCTCCTTATTGCGGACATTATAATACGCTTATGCTGCAAGCCTGTAAATATAAACACCATTATGTTAACTACTGCATCCTGCTTCAAAGGCCTGCAATACACACACACACACACACACACACACACTTTACTGCTGACAGTATTATGGAGATGCTGCTGTACCGTTGTGTAGAAACCAGAGAGGACGTTGTCGCTGGATGTCTCACAGTCAGAACAGGAAAACAACTAACCTGAAGAAAAGGATTTCTTCTGATGTCATTGCTCCTGGGTGTAATGTTTTCATATCAGCACTGCATAACAACATCTCCTGTCAAACACCCACTGAAATAAATCTCTCCTCCAGGAAACAATCAACAGAAAACATGACCTTGTTACCAGGACAGCAGGTTTTGACACGGAACTTTGGATTTTATAAATGACAAACTTGTAAACCTTAAAGTCTGGAAATGGCATCTAGATGAAGACAGAAATAAATGGTTACTCTTCTGTAACCAGTAGGTGATTTGTTGTCATTTTTCACCCGGTTCGTTTCGTTCAACCGCGACTATCGAACCGCCCCATGAACAACTCTTTTGGTTGAGCAAAAGTCTCAATTACAAATCCGTTTGCTACTTCAGCACCACGGAGAGCGACGTGGATTTATAGACACACAGCAGAGTTAGACTGCTGATATTTCCATTGTCCATTTCCCCTCCATCAGTTGGAGATTTCTCCTTCATTTGCATGCTTAGGAACAGGCGGACCACCGCGTGTTCTGAATCCACAATGTCTGTGTTGGTGGTCTAGTAACAGTTTCACCTTGGTGACATCCAAGAACGTTAACAGGGCTCCAGAGTGAGACCATTCTGGTTGCATATGCGACCAAAAATCTGTTGAGTGCAACTAAATATTTTCATAGGTGGCACCGGTGTGCCTGACAGGTCTGTCTGTGTGTGTTTAAAACCGTGCCCATTAGGCTACTCTTCCTCGAGCAACATCACAACCATAAAAAAATAATGGTAATTCAAAATGAAGAGAGCTATTGATGGTTCTTATGTCAAGAAAAATGCTACGGCAC
Source organism: Sebastiscus tertius (assembly GCA_916701665.1). Taxonomy (NCBI): domain Eukaryota; kingdom Metazoa; phylum Chordata; class Actinopteri; order Perciformes; family Sebastidae; genus Sebastiscus; species Sebastiscus tertius. The sequence continues at coordinate 42,630 of CAKAOH010041863.1, read as the reverse complement.
CCGTTACACCTGGCCCCGGCCTTGAACGCCCCAGTCCAGACACCGTCTCCCCGCCGGTCCTCGGTGCCAGATGAATTTCACAAGTTGGGGGGGCAAAAAGTGTGTGTGTGTGTGTGCGCGCACTGGAGGTGCCATTGATTTACATGATTTTATGATTCAGGTTGTGTTCAGTGGATATGAGTTTTGGGAGAAGGTAAATTCTATCGTTATCGTGATGTATTCAAATTTAATCTCGTAAAATATATAGTTTTTGGTGAGAAACTTGAATAAATCGAGTTGATTGAAGGAGATGTTTTCACAGTAATATAGAATAGATATTAGAGAGGAAATTATGACTCATTTGATAAAGAGAATCATGGAATTTCACTGGTATTGGTATACTTAAAATGTATTATTGCAGCGCCAAAAGGAGTGCACCTAAATTATGCGCTAGTGAGCCTAAATGAAAAAAGTTAGGCACACCAGTGCAAACAATGTAAACAGTTAGACTGGAGCCCTGTTAGGTTGCTCAGGATCCAGAGAGCCGAGTTGCTCCATCAGCTCACAATTACACTCCCCAAAGTGATTCTTCATTTCCCCACACACTGAGTCAATGCAACTGAAATACATCCTGCTTAGCTTTATTTAGTTGTTAGGATGTTCTTGTGTGATGACTTCGTTGACTCTACGTAGGGCAGGAGTCTGTCTTCTCTTGTTATTTGGGCGTCACTGTGACTCTGATCAGGCTGGTTGTAGAGACACCCTTCGATGGCCCGATATGAGCGTTCCTACTAGCAAGAATGCTAACGTTAACCACATTGCAGTTATTCTCCGCACTAGTAAATGCCCCCTCTCCCCAGTCATCTGTGCCTCTCTCTTTTCATTCCTTTCCTTCTTCCCTTTCTCCTCTGGTTTTCTCTCCTCTTCCTCCTTGCTTCTTTTATTTTCCTCCTCTCCTCTTTTTAATCCATCCCTCCTCCTCTGTTATCTTCTGTCCTCACTCCTCTTTTATTCTTCTCTTTCCTTCTCTCCTCCTCTCCCTCCTGCCCTACTCACTTTGTCTTCTTATCTCCTTTAAAAGACACTTCAGTGTGTGTGTGTGTGTGTGTGTGTGTGTGTGTGTGTATACAGCTACTGTATGTATTTACTGTACATGAATTAAAATTTTGGCACATAAACTGGATTTATAAATATTTGTTTATGCAAATATGCATGCACAAGCGTGTTTGTCTGTGTGTGTGTGTGTGTGTGTGTGTGTGTGTGTGTGTGAGTGTGCAGGGAGAGTGTCATGACTTTGCATCCAATTGCCTCATTAAAGTATTTAGTCAGGCCTTTATTTAAGCAAGGCTGCGGGACTGGAAATAGCTAATCCTGTTTGAACACATCCTGTGTGTGTGTGTGCATGTGTGTGTGTGTGTGTGTGTGTGTGTGTGTGTGTGTTACTCTCATGAATGGCTGTTTCATCTGTTGGAAAAACAACTGAGCCAATCAGAGCTGATGTGCATGAGGCTAAAGTTGGTGACATTATTAACGTTCAGTGTCGTTAAGGCTGGACTCATATTTGATGATGACATATTTTTTCCGTTGTCTGCTAGTTTGCAGAGTGTTAATTGTCCAATTCACATCCTATCATGTGCGCTCTCTTAGCTGTCCATTGTGTCCGATGATGACGGTTGCTCCAGGGGGTTGGGGGCTGGTGGTGAGGGGGTGGGGGTTCAGTGCCATTGGTGCTGGTTCCACTTCATGTGGCTGCGGAGGCCGATGCGTGAGCCACACACACTCGCCCGCAGATGGGAAAACGGAGCCCAGATATTGGGGTAACGCTGGCTGCCCGCTGGTGTCGTTGGGCACGCCTTTCGGTCCTCCTCTGTTGGGTGATGTGATGTATTTGTTCAGCCGCTCTGGCACAGGTGACCTGCCAGGCTGACTTATCGAGTGCTAGATGTTCCAGATGGGCGGAGTTTATGTTGCAGCGCTTGAGGAGGTCTTTAGTATAGTCCTTATAGCACCTCTTTTGTCCGTCAGCAGCCTGTTTTGCATCGCTGAGTTGCCCATAGAGAGCTTGGCGGAGCAGGTGGTGGTCGGGCATGCGGATAGAATGCCCTATCCAGCGGAGATGTTTTTTAGTCTTTGATGCTTCCATGCAGATGGAGTTGGTCACAGAAAGGATCTTCCTAAGAGAGGCCGAGGATATTTTGGAGGCATCGAATGTGGAAGGCCTCCAAGCTAATGATATGCCGTCCATATGGGGTCCATGTTTCTGCCCCATAGAGCAGAGTGGAGGCACATACCACGTTGTAAACAGCAACCTTGGTACTGATCTTTAGGGTTCTTGTTTTCGAATACCCTTCTACGGAGTCGCCCAAAGGCTGATGAGGCTTTGTTGATGCGACTGTTTATTTCAGTGTCAAGGGAGCAGTCTGAGGAGAGTGTGGAGCCAAGACAGGTGAACTGGTGAAGTACTTTGAGTGGAACACCACCGATTTGAAAGCTACGGGGTGAAGGAGGTTGGGTAGTGAGTTGTGCCATGACTTTGTTTTTTTTTTTTTTATCGTTGCCTTGGAGGCCCACATTGGCCCTATGCTTCAAACTACTTCCACGCTTCCCATTCATTGTCTATGTCGTGCAATGCATTCTGGTAGCGTGGTGGCGCAATTCGAGAAACGGATCGCCACTTCGTCCCTGCTCCTAGTTTGCATAAAGTTGAGGTCTAGTCTACTTTATGCAGATCACATGCGTCCGTCGCGACTCGCCGCCTCTGGAAAACTCCCAAGAAACTTTTAAACTAACCGTTGTCGATCTAAAATAAAGATAGATTCATCAACTGCATGGATTATTTCTGGCATAAAATGTTTTCAGAAACATATTTCGGTAAACTATTTTTGTGAAATAAGAGAATAACGTTTCCAAACGAGCCGCCATATTGGTTTCCTGTTTGAATCAATGACCTCATCAATAAGCAGATACATTCAGTGTTCAGGATTTCATTCTTTCTGACAGAGATGAGTTTATCATTCGTCTTAAATGTCCAGATGTGTGCACATGTGTTTTCTGTATGTGATTGATTAATAAATCAAGGAAACACGGGAACAGGAAACACATCTAACCTTTGATTTACATAAATATGACCGAAATATCACCAGCCTGTCAAAGATACGGTAAAAAACAAAAGCTACAGCTTCGCCTGGTTGAGGGATTAATATCCAAATCACAGAGAACAGGTCAAAGGTATTTCCATACTAACTGAATGCTCAGAGCAGATATGAATTGCTCTCGTACACAATTCAGAATCTATAATATTCAAATTAGATTTGTTTGTGTTCCTGCAGAGATTATAGTTGGTGTGTTTGGTAGCTTTGCATTTTGTTCTGTCCTTCAAATTAAGATGATCTGAATTCGAGAGAGACAAATAGATAGAGAGATAGAGAGAGAAAGATGGAAGGTCGGAAAGAGGAATAATGAAAAAAAAGGAGAGACTGTGGTGTTTTGGGACAAAAAAGAAAAAGACAATGAGAGAGGAAGTGGTGGAGAGAGGTATTAAAGTGGGTCTCACCCTTGTTTCTTACTTGACTGAGCATTCAACATCCTTCACCCCAGGGCTCTGTCCGCTCTGTCCTGGCTGTGTGTGTGACTGCAGGAAGAAACTTGAAGGTCAAAACGTGAACTAAAAACATCAATGAAGGAAGGAAGGAAGTAAAGACATCAGACAGATTAAGGAAACGAACGACGGGCTTTTAAAACATCACACCGCAGTTCGCATCACGTCTTCTACCATGACCATGATCAAATGCTGATGTGACTCGTATGTTGTTGTTGTTGTTTTTTTCATCCTTTATAATTCATTAAATTTATTAAGCTGTTTTCTATGTAATATCCAGACGGCAACCTCCAGGTCTGAGAAGTGAAGCCAATGCTGAAGCTCCTTAAAGCTGCATTCTCTCTAACAGCCAGTAGAGGGCGACTCCTCTGGTTGTATAGAAGTCTATGAGAAAATGAGCCTACTTCTATCTTGATTTATTACCTCAGTAAACATTGTAAACATGAGTTTATGGTCTCAATCTCTAGTTTCAAGTCTTCTTCATTACAGCATGATGTTCATTTAGTAAATTATGGTCCCATTTAGAGTCAAATAGACCATAAAGCAGGGGATGCTTTAGGGCGGGGCTACCTTGTGATTGACAGGTCGTTACCACGGCGTTATCCGGTCTGGGAGTTGTCCGTGTTTTCGTCTTACAACTTTACACTTGGTTTTCACTTCATTGAAGTTAATTCTTACCCTTTTGGTCACCTGAAAATGTCTTATTGAACGTTCCATTGTACTTAGCTCCGCCCTCTGGTTTCACTTCTGGTTGCAAAAAAAACAAGATGGCGACGGCCAAAATGACAAACTTGAGGCTTCAAAGCTGCAGTCCTTAAACCAATGGGCGATGTCAAACTGACTATATCCACTTCTTATATTCACTCTCTGGTAAAAATCTGAATCTGCAAAGTGATCAGTAACTTCAGCTGTCAAACAAATGTAGTGCAGTAAAAAAAATTGTATTGTGTTGTGGAATTATAAAGTATCATCAAATATAAATACTCAAACTACAAATACCTCCAAATTGCACTGAAGTACAGGATTCTAGTGAATGTACTTTGTTACTTTCCACCGCTGGATTAACGTGTGTGAGAGAAAAGTGGTCAGAAGGTAACGGAGGTTTCTCTTTAACTTTCTCCTCACGGGATTCAAACCTGCAATCTTGAGGCCACGAGGCTTCTGTACATGATGAATCGACTGATAATTGAGTTTGACAGAAAGCGCAGAGATTGATTTAGGAATTAATCAAACAGACACACACAGAGAACATGTGTGCGTCAGCAGATGTACATTTACAGCCTGGGGTAATATAGATAAAAATGCACAAACACACACTGACACTAATGATTATCAAATGCCTGCATGGAAAATGAAAGTCTTGGCACACATTAAAAAAAAGTCGTCACCAATCAGAGCCACACATAGAGTCCAGTATGTGAGCGTATCCCCGGGCTGTGGTTCCCATTAACATCCTGTATGTGCTGCAGTGTTTACCGCCTGCAGTGCCAATCAGCTGAAATGCCAGTCTGCAGCCGCTGGCAGGAGCCCGAGCGGTTATATCCCACTATCAGAGTGTTTTCTTTTTCCTGCTTCCTACGGGGAGAAAGACGGAGGGAAACACAGACAATCAGAAAGGTGGAGAGGGGGAGATAAAGAGAAAGGGACAGAGGCAGGAACAGGTAGCCAATATGGAGACAGACTCTGACAGTTAAAGAAGTTCTCGGTGGTTAATAATCTTAGGGGGGAAAAAAAGGACACGGAAAGAAAGTTTTGAGTTCCTCAAATGATTATGCACCACACACAATTTCTTTCAGTTCTGCTATATTGGGGTATAGGCCAAGAAATCAGTGGCAGGAAATCAAACTGAAACCATCTGCATGCATATGATTAGGAGTACGTGGAGAATGGTTGTTCTGCAATGTGGGTAAACTGACCCTTTAGATCTGTGGTTCTCAACCTGGGGGTCAAGACCCCCAAGGGGGTCGCGAGATAATTTCTGGGGGTCACCAGATGGTTGTGGATACAAAAATAAAACAACATATTAACGATAAAATAACATATTTTACTTTTCTTTTTTTTTTACATTACATCACCCGTACCAGTGATATAATTTGCCTCAGAATTAGGCTTGTCGCGGTAGTCGGTGTTACCGGTGTTACACGGTGGTCGGGCACACACCGATTACATTACGTACCCACCACCCCCGCCGTCGTTTTCCTTTTTTTTTTTACAGAAATAAAACCCCTTTAGTTCATTTTAGCGTGTCAGCGGCATGTTATCAACAGATAGTCGGATGCTATGAACTGAAAGTGAAAGTGTCTGCTCTGTACGGAGTCTCAGCTCAGAGCAACAGGAGTCAGATTTCCCTGAGGAGGACTGAGCAGTCGCAGTCGGTGTGCGCGATGCAGCGGTGAAAGCTGGACCGGAGAGGCAAGACACACCGCCACCCGATGCTAAAGATCAAAGTCAGCACTCTACAGATGTTGACAGTCATCTTTTCTTGTAAAATGTCCGGTGTAATTGGTAGCAAATGGAAAATGGAAAATTACAGTGGGGGCACTTTACAATTCTTTGTAATGAGAGTATAACAGCTAGGCAGTTCCACCATTACAGTTACGTATATTATCATTGGGTTGGTGTGCATGTGCTTGTTATAGCTCTAAATCAAGCAAGAAGCAAGAGTATATTTCCTCTGATTAAATAAAGGTTAAAAAGGTGTGTTATTATATGTGTGTGCATGTTTTTTGTGTTTTCTGTGTGACGTTCCCTTCATCTTTTAGTCTGTGACACGGTTTGCATAAAACTCATCTGCACGCTAAGAAGTCTATAAAAAGAATTTCTTAAAATACGAGCCGTCATCGGGCCGTGAGCTCCCATCAGCCACCCTGTCAGCTCCGTTATCATCTGTTTCTTATTTGTTTGTTTGGGTCTAATTAGCACAAAATCCAGCCTCAGTTTGGTGCTGAGGTTGTGGGGGGTGGGGGGGACTGATGACAAAGAAGCTGCAGTATGTGCAATATGCAAACAACACTGTTAAATAACGCCTGCCAAGTAGTGTGTTGTATGGAGTGTGTGCAGTGCAGCTGTGTGTGTTTGTTATACATAGTTTTCACTTTTAAATGAAGCAATAAGTTATGAAATAATTCAATAACTGAGATATTATTTCATCAGTCCTATTCTTATTCTTACATCATTCTCATAGTCCCAGTTTTATTGGAGTATTAGTTAAAAATGCTCTTTTTTAGAAGTCACTTTTTATATTGATATTATTATTCTTTCATTAAGTTAAAACTTGCTATAGTTAAATTAAAGTTAACTCCAATAAAACTGTTAACCATGAAAATATGAATAAAGAAACAACCTTTTTTATGAGCTTAGATTTAACAAGTTAGTGAATCATTTATTAAGCAATTCTCACACAGAGTAATTTAACTAACAGAAGAGCTCCTTACTGCAGTGCCTTGGAGCGAGGCAGTCTGCTCCCATCATCACCTGCTGTAGTATGAGTATATAGATTGTATGAATGAGATGTTTTTTTTTTTTTTACTACTGCTGATGTGGATTCAGCTTGTCAGTCTGAAACTGCAGTACTAGCCTGTTCGCACAAAAAGGGGTTTAAATGCAACGATAATGGCATCTAAAGGCGTTTAGTGTGCAATAAGTATGTTTTCTTGATTTCAGCGTGTAATGTGTGCGCCATGTATCCTGTACTGACTGCAATGTAAACGCATGAGGGTATAAATGCTACGGTAAGAGTTAATGATGTAGTATAAAAACTGAGAAAGACAACTTATGGTGGGAGGGTGGGGGACATAGACGGGTCCAACAAACACTGGACTTTTAATCAGGAGACCCATGTTGACCGGTGTTTTGTAACGATTGTGACAATTGTCAGGTGTTTTTTTGATGACGTTTGTGAAGATGTTTTATGTAGTTTTTCCGTCTGTGTTTTACTTAGTTTACATACTTATTTTAAGCCCCACTTTGATGTTTTCCCTTACCCTAACTCAGTGGTTTTCTTGCCTAAACCTAATTGCAGACATTTGCGTGGCGTACAAATGACACACGAAAATGCTAAAATGCCACCCGATTACACTGTTATCAGGCCATTAAATAGCGTTATCAGTCAAAATAAGCTCCATAAATATAGGTCATCAGGGGCCTACTACACCTACTACGTTCTAAAAGTGAAAGTGAAACTTAAAAGCCACACGTTGTAACGTGTAAAACTGCATGAAACATTACGTAATGAACACAAACAAAAAGGCTTCTTTAGGTTTAGGCAACAAAACAACAACTTCACTTTTTTATGTTAAGGGAAAAAAACTACAACTTCTTTAGGTTTAGACAATAAAACTACAACATATTTAGGTTTAGGCAAAAAAAAAACTACAACTTCTTTAGCTTTAGGCAACAAAACTACATTTTCTTTAGATTTAGGCAACAAAACTACAACTTCTTTAGGTTTAGACAATAAAACTACAACTTATTTAGAAAGTTAAGTTTAGGGGAAAAAACAAAAAGTTTTGGCCTAAAATAACTAAGAACACAAAGACAACTACACGTTTTTGGTTTCAAACGGGATCTTCCCCGACCTCCACCCCTTAAGGAGTTTCACACTGTCCGTACTACAGCGACTGACTTCCGCTTGATCCTGTCATAATTAATACAGCCACTAGAGGTTGCTGTCTTGTTCTTTGATATCTTATTTCTGTGATCTATCATGTGAATAGATGATAAAACCTACTAGGGGGTGTAGTAGGCCCCTAATGACCCACATCTATGAGGCGTATAGTGACTGATAATGCCTATTTAATAGCCTGACAACAGTCTAATTTGCTGAAAATGCGTACTCCTGACACGTGGAATGTCATGGTATTTGTACTTCTTCCCGTGAGACCGGGTCGACAGTACAGTGTAGGAAACAGTCTCTAGTCCTGATGAAACTTTGCTTTGTAGTTTGTGCTGCTGTCGGTGAGCTCCGTTAATCAGAAATGATCTATCGGTGCAACAGTCAGTGGCTGTGCTGTGTCACGGATGGTTGATGGTCATAATAAACAGCAGAGAAACACTCAACTGCAGTGGTGCAGGTTCAATTTACGACTCAGGGTTTCAACTAGGAGGGTAGTTCTCTCACCCACAATTATTATCTCCAACTTTGCAGCTCCACTGAGCCTCTTTTAGCTCCATAGTTTTTGTTTAATGGTACATTTACTGTCAGCCTAATCACTTTCATCAGCCTCGTATCCAGCAGCAGCAGGCAGCTGTTTTCAGCAAACAGGCTCTGATAAACCCACTGTAAACCACCTGGCCAGCACCAGACAGCAGACAGACACAGTCAGAGATTAAGAGGCAGATATTATTAAAAACGACCTAGTTAGGTTTAAGAAAAGATTGTGGTTTGGGTCAAAATAATTCCGGAAGTGCTGTAACAAATGATGCCTTAACATGAAACTCGTGAGCTCGTGTTTACAACATGGGAAGTCATGTACACAATATGCTTGGCGTTCATATGGACTCTTCTGGTGAACCCGGTAAACACCACCACATCTGAAGGCACCATTAAGTACGGAAGTTACATGACAAATGAATCAACGTTGACCTCTGGTTTCACACGGTCTTCTGGGTGAAAGTCATGTGTTTTTTGACCCACCCATCCACGCCGACCTCCTCCAGACATAGCGTTCAACGTTCTTTAAACTTCCCGGTTGACAATTACGTGGATTCACGTGGATAGGAAGTGATTTTTGTGCTGATCATCACAAAAAAAGTGAAATTCCCGTCTATGTACACGGATCAATACAAATTTTGTGACTATTTCACAAACCGTTGTGTGACTGGGCTGTATATACTGTGGTAACGCACGTATTCGGAAGGCATGTCCTGATTAACCGGCTACGTTTATGCAAATCACAGTGGGCGAATGCGTGCATGTGATTGGAGGAGAGTATCAAGCCTCGGCCACACCCGGGTCATCAGGAATGCATGGCGGCTGCGTTACCTGTTGTTTTTTGTTTCGCCATCCATGTTAACAACGTGTTAGAGCAGCCACACTGCCACACACGGCTCAGCTGCGTCTCTTCTAGAGATTCGAGGTCTCGCCTATTTTTGACGCGAGCCGCACGGTTCACAGCAACAACAGACAGTGAAGGTGATCTATTGACTGTATATTGACATCATATCAGCAACATTACTACAGTTTCGATGTCTCTATCTGTAGGATATGTTACAGAAATGAAAAAAAAACTAAAGATTTATTTTTAAATCAAAACTTCCTGCTTTCATCGCAAAATAAAAAAGCGTTTTTTTCTGTGGACAGAATTCCTTCATTTGTTAACACGAGGGTTTTATTCTGAAATATTTGCAGGACAGTGTTGTGGAACATGCAGTGATTTGCAGAAATCCATGAATGAATATAGTACGGGGTTTTAATGGTGGATTATTACTATTATTTACAAATTACCACATGTGTTTTTAACCTTTCTCTGTCTAAAATAAATATAAATGACATATACAATGAAATTAAATGGCCATCATGAAAGGCAAACTCTGTATAAAGAAAACTATGTAGAAAGAAAGGGCTGACAGCAGCAGGAATGCAGCTGACACGCAGTTGAAACGCAGCAGGTGTGAACACCCGACGCGTGAATCATGCAGCCGCCACGCTCAGCTGATGTGTTCAATGTGGCCACGGCATCACCCATAGAGTCCAGTAGAGGGCTCCGCCTGTGATTATAGTGCTAGGGTTACAATATTGTAACCTTTGTTTCTTCTCATCATCAACTGTTTATGTCTGAACTCCTCCTCTCCCCCTCAGGCCTGACCAGTCCAGATGAAAAAGTCCGAGCTAAAGTTAGAAATCACTCAGAATGAGATGAGAGCTGCGCTCTGCTGATGTGAATATGAAGCAGCTGATGAGCGTCGCCTCGCACGTCCATCCCAGTCGTGGTTTGATTGGAGTCGACTGCAAATGAATTGGTTAGGAGGGATGAGAGGGGATCGGCTGCTGATGTTAATTCACTTAGACCGACACTAATCTGTGTGTGTGTGTGTGTGTGTGTGTGTGTGTGTGTGAGGGAGAGACAAAGCACAGAGTCTTTGTATAAGTTTAATTTCAGTGTGATTGCGGGTTCAATTAAGTTGACGTTAGCATTAGAGCATGTGTTTTTAAGAGTGTATTTGGTTGAGTCTGAGTAAATCCAAGGTATCCCTGTGTGGCATACATGACTATATGCACATAGGTTTAGCATGTGTGTGTGTGTGTGTGTGTAAATTGAGTTTGATTGAACAGGTGTTACAATCAGATCCTCATAAGTCCTTCATTAGTATTCAAGTGTTGCTCTATGTTGCTGCAACAGGTCCATGCTACTGTACAGGCTGTTTGGAGTCTAGTGTGTGTGTGTGTAGCTGTAAGACTGATGCTGTAAAAGACAAAGAGAAACAAAGAATGCATGATTTTTTGGGGACTGCTCATTGTTCTGACAACCCAATAGTCCGAAAAATGCGCCACTGGACCGAAAACCCGTTAGACCGACAGCCCGTTATTCCGAAAACAAACACCCGTTGTCCCGTTTTCCGAAAATACACACTCTCTCTGCATCACCGTCTTAATGCACAGGCTTACCAGAACTCAAGCCCCTGGGCAACGACAACGTAAAAGGTCCCACGATGCTCCGGGGGGAAAAAAATTACAAATTTAAATCACAGGAGAGAAGCATTACCGGGCTCGCAATGGTGGCGGTGTTTTTTTACTCCAACACAACCTGCCAGGATAGAAAAAAAAAAACGCTTTCTAGCAGCTGTATATCTGACTGAGATCTGTCTTTCTGCCTGACTCATGTGAAGGGATCCGAGGGAAGGGTTTTCAAAATGTCCATAGCCAGAGGACCTAAAGTAATATTAAGGATATTACAGAGTAATATTGAGTATAACCCTCACTAATAAGTAGCCATGTTCTACCAACAGAGGTGAAACTCTCAAGACTTTATTCAGAAATTGGAAATGTGTCTGCAACAGTAAAATTGCCTGAAATGTTGTTTGGTGTAAGACCCCTGCCGATTCAGCACCACGGACATGGCCGGCAGTCATGCTATTTATTTACAATTCACTCTGACGTGCTGGAGATCAACAGAGGAAGTAAATGAATGATAATATCCTAAACAAATAAAATGCAATAAATCCCATCATTTGTCCTCAGACCATTATTATGGGAAACAAGTTAACAAACTATGTTAACTATCATTTCAACAAACATTGACAATAACAATTAGAATGAAATTAATTTACTCAAAAGCAGATTTATCTTTCTCCATCTGTCTATTGTTCACGCTGAATCTTCCATGGTTTCTCAGAAAAACAGAAGCACATGGCTACTTATTATGCAGAATGATGTCATCGGACAGCGGTCAATGAATTATAAATAAATGCATGACTGCCGGCCCTGTCCATGGTGCTGAGTCGGGACAAATTATGTTTGTTTTCGGAATAACAGGCTTTCGGTCCACTGGTGCATTTTTCGGACTATTGGGTTGTCGATACAATGGCATGGCACTGTTTTTTTCCCACAGCATTTATCAAGAGCATACATCTAGAAAGACAATAAGAGTTGAGTCAGAGTTTACCGTAGTGTTGTTACATAACTTACAGACTTTACTACTATAACGCCACCATGCAGTTTTTTGTTCCATAGGAAAACCTAAAAACTGATTACACCTACATTGGAAGTTTTTTTTGAAGACACTGTACATAATGAGCGGAAACTTGACATGCTGTCCCCGACGCGTCCAAACAATGATACTAGAGAGGAACCTATAGGGCGTCAAAGTTTGAAGCGTAGGGCCACTGACCAAGTGGTGGGATTTGACAGTAAAATTCTAGTTTTGGTGTATGTATCCTCTTAAAGTTAAGCAGTGATGTGTAGTCATGCGTTGCTCGTGGCTATATCTACGGAAATTTGCAATTTGTGTATACCCCACGATATCAATTTGTGTGTAGGTCACATAATTGTGAACCAGGAAATATAAAGAGCAGCAAACGCAATGTATGGGAGGAGTTTTGGTCAAGAAATAGCGAACATTCGCCCATGAGACCGATGCTTGTGTCCCATGTGAAACCAGAAGTTGATTTATTTGTGACATAAGTTATTTACTTAAGTAACGTCACTTCTGGAGTTATTTTTAGCCAAACCACCATCTTTTCCTAAACCCAACTAAGTAGTTTTGTTGCCTAATCCTAAGAAGGAAGTTTATTTTGAAAAGACTGTATGAATGCAACGAGCGGAAATTGACACGTGTTGCTGGACATTCGTAGGAGAACGAACGAAAAAGGAGGAATACGTTTTTAATCAGATATCATACGAACTGAGAATATGTTGAGGTATATCCTCATGTTACCTCATGTTTAAAAGTTCCTATTGGCTACTGAGGTATACAGATTTTAAACTGATAAAAGACAAAAAAAAAAGGTTTAGGTGTCAGGGCAGAAAAAGTCAGATCAGCACATCCCTGTTTCTGATTGCCTTTAGTTTTAAACCAACAACCTGGTCAGAGGATTAACCACTATCGGTTATTTGTGTCTAACCTCAGGAAGCTTTTCTTGATGTTAAGTTTCCTTTATGTGCATGAGAAGAAAGACAGATGAGCTTCTGTTGAAGTCAGAGCATCACAACAACGTTATAAAATGAGAACTACTGTTCTTTGAAATTACACACATCAGAAACAGCTGGTTGATGGGAGATTTGTAAGACAGCTGCAAAGCTTATCGGTCCGTCTCTGATTAAATACAGCAACAAAATAAATGTGACCTTTCAGCTTCAGCTGTAGAAAAAACACAACAACAACAGGTCTCTTCTGCCGGAGCTTATTTTGCTCTCTAGTTAAAAAAACTGTAATTTTCCAGCCATGTTCCCACCAGCTAAAAACACATTTTATTCTTTAAATATGGTGAGAAACATGCAAAAAATATTACTGTGTGCACATTATTACTATTGATGCAAGGTGTTTAGGAGTGCTTGTTATTTTAGCAGGCGGACAGATTTGAACAGCTCAGACCTTAATCTGCTCTGGAGGATAAATGAAACACGCCCCCAGACTCAAACCTACATCCAATGTGTATGTTGATGTCTTACTTCTTAGCATTTCCTCTTCTGAGTGTTGATCCCATAATGCACAGCTGTGGAGAGGAGACAGTGAAACAGAGAGCAAGGCAGAGGGAAATATATAGAACCAAACTCCATATCAGTTTCTTCAAATTAAAATGTAAAAAAATAATTTAACATGAGACATTGTGAAGCAGTTGCGGTTAACGTTGTAACACGTGGTTAATATTTTGAAACGGTGACGGTTAGGTTAAGGTAACAACAATCATGGTTTGGCTTGAAATAAGTATGTTTGTAACGCAAAGTAAGTTACGGACAGAACGTCATGTGTCTCAGAGACGTAGCGTCACGTGACACGTCACATTTTGGTTTCACAGAGGACACAAACGCAGGTTGCCTGAGTAAAAGTCCTGTGTTTGTTTGACCCATCCATCACCCCTCCTTCCCACCCGCAGAGGACTTCTCGCTCTAAATACAACGTCAGTTGCTCTGCGTCTAATAATGACATTCAATTCACTTCAATTTATTTTTATATAGCGTCAAATCATAACAGAAGTTATCTCGAGACGCTTTTTATATAGAGCAGGTCTAGACCGTACTCTATAGTTGAGAGAGAGAGAGAGAGAGAGAGAAAGAGAGAACTAATACTACTAATAATGATGGGAGCGGGGGTGGGGGGGGTCAAGCAGGCAGCAGATGCAACCCCGATCCAGGTGTAATCCCGATCCATGGATACCTGCGAGAAAGCACAAAGACTCCGGGGAAGAAATCAAGTTAGTAACTTGCATGAATGGGACATGAATATATACAGAAGGAGAAAGAGAGAGGAGCTCAGTGTGTCATAGGATGTCCTTCGGCAGTGTAGGCCTCTAGCAGCCTGAGCCAGCCTTGGGCCAGCCCTAACTATAAGCGTTATCAAAGAGGAAAGTCTTAAGCCTTCTCTTAAATGTGGAGAGGGTGTCTGCCTCCCAGACTGAAACTGGGAGCTGGTTCCACAGAAGAGCAGCTTGATAGCTGAAGGCTAGACATGAGTGGGTTTACATCGGAGTTAGTTGAAAGTCTGGTGCATCTCATGCAGACGCTAAAGGGTGCCTTGTGCGTCGGTATCAGGACAGCATGGGTCACTGTCCATGCGTTGGTATTTGACGCCTTGGTACTGAGTCCAGGCTGGATTTTCACTTTTTAAGAGTAATGCTGAGGAGTCGGTGTGGGAGCTTCATGTTCCTGACCTGTGTCGGTATTTTGAGTTCTCTGGACATCTTGTCTCTTCACTCTTAGTGTTAAATGAGTTGAACTGCACAACTGAACTGATCCTGTTGTTGATACGACTGGGTTCTGCTGACTGTCACAATTTATTCATTATGATTTATTAGGAGTTTACATCATGTGAGACGCTGTGCTGCTTTTACAGTAAAGCACATGGGTGAGATGGAGGGAGGTGGAGAGCTGGAGGGAGGCCTGGATGGAGAGAACGGGATGGAGGTGGATAAAGAGAGAGAGAGAGAGAGAGAGAGATAGAGAGAGAGGTGAGGCTGCAATGAAGGAGGTATTGATTTTCTATAGAGGCTCTTTAATCAGAAGCTGTACTGACACACCCTGAGGGAGGGTGTGTGTGTGTGTGTGTGTGTGTGTGTGTGTGTGTGTGTGTGTGTTCACGCACATGGCCGAGCCCATTCAAATTACATTTCATCTTTTTCTGTGTGTGTGTGTCTGTATGTATGGAAGGGGGGATGTAAGGGTTAATGCTGTTGTGTGTTTCAGTGTACATGTTTGTGTGTTCCTTTGTTGTATAAGTGTGTGTGTGTGTGTGTGCGTGTGTGTGTGTGTGTGTGTGTGTGTGCGTGTGTGTGTGTGTGTGGGCAGTAGGCAGCGGATAGATAGATGAGGCTGCCCAGTAGATGGATGAGTGGAACAACCAGTCGTTCATCATCTGGAGAACAAGGAAGGAAGGAAACACAGTGATGGAGAAGAGGAGGAGGAGGAGGAGGAGGAGGATGAAAAACTGAGGGAGGGGAAGAAAGTAAAGGGGAGGAATAGTAAGGGGCAAAGTGAAAATTACAATAGATTGCTGATGTCGTGTAATCCACTACAGAGAACATGACTGCTGTGTGAAAGCTGCCTTGACAAAAGTTCTGAGTTCATTCAGTCAACTTTTGTTAAAACCAGATAGTTTACAAAAACAAAAAAAATAACAACAAAACTACTTGGTTAGGTTTAGTTAAAAAAAAAAGCTTGTTATGCTCATTATTATAACACATAACTTTCATTAATGGTCGCTCAATATACAATGTCCAGCCCGATTGCACGAAAAGGCATATAAATGCCACGATAATGTGCAAGGCGTTTAGCGTGAAGTACGCCCTTCTTGATTTAATTTGTACGCCAGGTTTCCTGTACTGACAGCAATGTAAAGACATCCGGTATAAATGCTACGGTAAGAGTTATTGACATAGTATAAAAAGTGAGAAAGATCACTTGTGGTGGGTGGAGGTGGATGGGTCCAACAAACACAGGACTTTTAACCAGGAAACCGGTGTTCAAGATCGTTGTTGAGTGCTGTTTTGTAAATTACATGAGTGACGCTTGTCACATGTTTTTTCTTGATGTTTGCGACATGTTTTCCATAGTTGTGTTACGTTGTTTCCGTACGTGTTTTACTTAATTTATTTTAAGCCCAACCATGATGTTTTCCCTTACCCTAACTAAGTGGTTTTCTTGCCTAAACCTAACTCTGGACAATTGCATGGCGAAGACACGCGAAAAGGCTAAAATGCATGACACTCAGAGTGTCCGTGTAATGTCGTGGTGTTTATACGCTTTCCCGTGAGACCGGGTTGACTACAAGTCACCTGCTCTGCATGTCGCTCGTTGTATTACGTCACTCGCTGTGGCCGTCATTACAAACATATTTGTGATACATCAAAGATAAAAAGTAATCTGCATCAAAATATGTTTCCCTCCAAAAATAATTGAGAATGCAATTTAGTTATATGAACATCATTTTTAGTAGAAAGTCTGCACCGTCTTAAAAAATAGTGAATTAAATGTTTGTGAAACAAAGGAAAAAACCAAAGATGGTTTCAGCCTCTAAAAGTAAGTTGGACCGGAGCCAGCTCACCTCCAGCCAACTGAACGGACGCGGAAACATTCGTTCCTGAGGATCTATGAAATCGCTATTTAATTAATCGTTGATTCCGTAAATTGCCCTCTTATTAATTGCATACCTGAGTGAACTGATGTTGGGTCCTGCGTGATTGCGGAGCAGAAAACAATGCAGTATCGATCCGTCCATCGGCTGTCCTGGTTCCAGGAACAACAGTTCATTAATGCAGTCTAAGAGAGACTATCTGTCTCTATTACTGCCTGTTGGGCCTGCATGGCAATGATTTATAGGCAACCTGTGGAGGCAATGGAGACGGCTAATGTTGCTCTGAGTGGGAACGGAGGAGTTCGTTGGGATGAAGCCAACAGTGTGTCGTCAGGTGTGCAGGTATCACCGATAAAAGCCCCTCATGTTGTCATAATACTGAATCCTGCGCTGAAGATTAGGTCTGTGAATGACTTTATCTCAGTCTGTCTCACCACCAAATATGAGATGCCTCTACTGTTTATGTTTTCCAGGTTGTTCCCCAATCATCTTCCTCCACTTAGTGTCCATGCACATCACAAAGTGGCACTTGCATGTCCTCGCAAAATAAATGTGGATGCTTGGTGACGCAGTGAGTTCCAGTTGTGCCGTGGCTACTTGGTTAGTGTTTGTTCCATTGGTAGCAGAATGGATATAAAGAGGAAGCTCAATTCTATAACATCTTTATATGACATCTCAAATGAATTTATTTCATTGCAGAATTTTACCGTTATAAAAGCTGTTGTCACTGAGCACTTATACTGCTCCACACTGGGATGGTTTGTTGGAGTCCAAAACCAGAGTGGGATCGTTCCCTCTCCCTCTAACTCTAAATCTGTTTTAGGTGTCTGTTTATCAGGATTACCAGGAAACAAGCGTGACATCTGTTTTGACATTTGCAAGGAAAATGGAGAATAATCTATATATGGGAGGAACCCCCAACTGGGGAAACAAAATGCGGTGTAGCTTTTCTTCCAGTTTGATTAGAACCGGTCCAACGTGACCTCACAGAAATATGTGAAGTGACCACGACCTCTTAACAGCACATTACGCATACTTTACCAATCTTGAGACTTTAAAAAAAAGGGAGGATTTCAAAACCCAAGTGGGGAGTCTGGGGGTCGTCAACAAGAAAAAAAAAATGATTCAGAGACTTTGTTTCCTGCCTTCTGGTGATTTTAAAAGAGTGAAAATAACACAATAATAAGTTCACTGCAACAGCATTTTAATGTTAAACTTTTTCCTTTAACTTCCAGGAAAGAAAATGGAATAATTTGCCCTCTGGTGTGAACTTGGTTTGTGGATCTCTGGTATAAACTAATATTCATCTCTTTTTATTTTTTTTTGCTCCTGCTTGTGTATTTTTTATCTAATAATAATAATAATGCATTTTATTTGATGGTGCCTTTCAAGATACCCAAGGACACCTTACAAAGATAAAATAATACTTGAACAGATAAAAACAGCCAGACATGACATAAACACCAGCAGAGCGAACAGAACAAGAGACATCTAGGCAAGAGGGGGAATAAAACAGTAACAATGTTGAGGGAAGGACACAGAATGATGGACACTACAGTGAATAGGCCAGTTTGAACAGGTGAATTTTGAGGTGGGATTTGAATGTTGTAAAAGTGTAAGGCTGTCTGATGTGTTGAGGGAGGGAGTTCTGAAAGCCCTGGCACCCATGGGTGCTGAGATATGAGGTGGGGGTGGTCAGAGGACCAGCTGAGGATGAGCACGGGGAATGGGCAAAGGCAAAGTCCAACTGTGGGTGCTGCGTGCTGTGGCGATCGTGGCTTAAACGTGAGCTCAAACTGCGCTGTGTCGCGAGCATAGACTGCTCTTTTCCGCTAGGAAACGACAGTTGGTGTAGCTCTGTTGTTGTCCGGGTGGAAACAGTAGAGATTATACACACTGTTCAGTTCCAGAAACAGGCTACATAATGAAAAGGAATAAAAAAAAAGTGTGCAAAAATTCCCAGAAATACGGGAGAATTGTGACCCCGGGAGGACACCGGGAGAGGGCGATTATATACGTGAGTCTCCTGGGAAAATCGGGAGTGTTGGCAAGTATGGCAATACCTGGTGGTGGCACGTACTGCAACAATTTTGCGTTGTTAGGTTTAGGTAACAAAACTACACGGTTAGGTTTAGGAAAGAAAAGATCATGGTTTGGGTTAAAAACTACGTAACTTAAATAACTCAACTTTGACTTTTGGTTTCATACAAGACACAAACACAGATGGTCTCAAAGATCATGACCAAAATGCATCCCCCTTGTTAACCTGCCCCCCCTCTAGACAATGCTTGTGATTCCACCAGTCCGATCCAGAAGTGTCCCAGAAGCAGCTGGGGATTGATAAATGTGTATTTATTTAAATGTGAATCCATGGCGCTGTCCGTGGTGCTGAAGTAGCAGACACATTGTAATTGTGACTGTTTCTCTGATTACCGCCCTTCCTATTAGACAGAAATAGGTAATAATGAATCAATGGCAGCAAGGAAAAGCTCATGTTGGTCCATTTTAAGGACGAATATTAATCTAATCCAAAGATAAAAATCTATATCTCAACACTCACAGTTACATATTGACATATGAGGACAGTCTGATGCATGGACCACAGAGTAGTTGGGGGGTTAAGTGCCTTCCTCAATGGCACCTCAGCAGTGGTAATTACAGCTTGTCACTGGGTTTTCACTTCACCGTTGAGGTGGTGGTCTCGGCTTCAAACTGGTAAACTTTGGCTCATTAGTTTGCTTGTCTGACCTCAAAGCACCACATCCTAATGTTCAGCTCCATTTGTAATTCTACCATTGAATCTGTTGAAAACCATTTTGACAAAGAGTGTCAGATAAATGACTAAAGCATAACATGCAAAGATTGTATTATCAGTCCATTTGTGTCACCGCTCTGGCAGATGACTGTGTGTTTGTTTCAGGGAGGTTTCATGTGAGGTGACACTGTAACATCCAAAGAACTGCCTGAAGTTAGGAAATTATTGAAATAAGATTATTGTTCTAAAGTAAGCTGCTTTTACATTATATGTACATCATTTGTACGCTGTGATGTTCAAAGCATTATTTTGTGATGAAAGGCTGCAATTTTGAGGAGCCCACTTTGCCTCAAGGAGAACAAACCACCAAAGTGGATCCAGAAATGAAAAGTACATTTCCACCAATGTCAGAGTGCTGCTGAAGTGGATTTTTACCTTAATATTGTCAAATGAGTTGTAAAAGCCAGACGAGGGCTGTGGAGAACAGACGGTAAGAGTTTTTCTTGATGGTGAAGTAAAAAACAAAACAAACTTCCTGTTGCTGTGTTTCTGAACTGTTTCTGAGGGACTGTTCTCACTTTAAACCACCTGTTTACGTTGTCTAGACAGGCAACTTATTGTGATCACACCAGCAGCGTAACATAATTGTGATTGGCGCCGGTGCTAATTTTTTCTTGGGCCCTCGCCCCAAACACAACCACTGCAGACCATTGTTATGCCACCATGGAGAGACTTACCATGCAACTCCCGTACTGCAAACCAGCCTGTGATCAGATCAGCACCACGGACAGCAGCCAGAGCGTCACATTTATCAACGCTGATTTAACAGCCTTCCCTGGCTGCCTAATGTTATCATAGATACAGATAACAGTAGGTGCACATTTTCCAACATATGAAACGTAAACAATTACAGTGCCATAGATTCAAATCCCTGATCCCACTCCGTAATAACAAAAAAAAAACAGTGCTCAAGTCATTAACAACATGTCCGTATTTAATGGAACATCCTGGCCGTGAGCGACGCAGCACGACGTGGCATGCCGTTTAGAGCTGAACTTTTATCAGACGCCCAGCTGTCTAAATGGACCAGGAGCGGCTGACTGGTGAAGTTGAAATGAGGAGGTATCTATATGATACCTCCTCATTTTACTACAAAAACCTAAATAAGGTGGAAGCTGGCTGGAGGGAGATCACCAGAGAGCTAAAAGTTTCCTACTGCTGTTGGCTATATTGTATGTCATTTCCAGTAAATAACACAATTAGGGATGTTAATAATTAACCGTTTAACCGTTAACTGACATTAAGCATTTTAAGCGATTAACGCTATCGGTTAAAACGGTTAAAATAAATGTCAATAATTAATTAAAAAGCTGAGCAAAACACGTCACTTGAAGGAGAAAAACTCATCTGAGCCTGTGTCTCAGACCTGAGTCTGAGCCGGCGTTACAGATACAGGAAGTTGGCTCCCGTCTATAGCTCGCTTGAGCGGAGGAGTTGTAGCCTCGTAGAATTTTTACACCAACAAATAAACTGTACACACACTGTCGCCACCGAAAACACACGCACGGTTTGTTGGAAACTCGCTGAAGTTACACCGCGCTGACAGAGCGTATGTATGTGATGATGGTGAGTACGAAGCTACCAGCAGAGCTACAGATGCTAACGTAGCACAAGCACACACACTGTTTGTCAGTCAATCGCTATCGTTAATCTGGGTAGACAAAGAATCATTACGCCGGGCAGACACACAGCTGACAACCTGCTAAACTAAACTAAATGTGCGCTGGAGACTTTTACTGGGAAAGTGGCTGCATGTCCGCGACACTACACGCAGCATCGTAGCTGCTAAGTTAATGCTCCCGGACGGTGAACTGGGGACTCAGTTGTCTGTTGTGCTCACACACTGCAGCTGGCGCCGACTGCATGCGAGGCACAAATCTTGTCGGTTATTGGTTAATAATCAGTTAACGAGGGTCGGTTATCGGTTAAGAAAGGTTTTCAAAGTTAGCATCCCTAATCACAATATTAAACGTGTTTTCTGTTTAAAAAGAACAAACAAAGGAAGAGAAGTGGTTACATTTCCTGATCTTGAGCGCACAGCTGATAGGTAGCCTATGTGGTTTGTTTACATGACGTAACACAAGTGAATATAACAGATTCAGAGTGTTCACGGTGTAGGAAGGGGATTTTTTGGGCCCCCTGACAGCTTCCGGTTGCACCGTTGATATTTACGCTACTAGATCACACAGATATTGACTGTCACTGGGAATGTATGACGTCTTATTAAAGTTTGAAGACTCTGACTGTGGTGCTAAAATATATGCTTAACCAAACTTGAATGCACTTTTGTGTTTAAAGTAGTTTTATCACACTCAGGTGACAGACTGTGTCTATAGAGACGTGCTAACTTCTAACTGTTACTATAGTAACAGATGAATGATCGCTCACTGTCTCCCTCTCTCTTGCTCTGAACTCCAAAGCCACATTTCTCTGTCTGCTCAGTTCACCAAATCTCAGTGATAATACATGAATAGGACTCGTGGGCTGCAGGGAGTTGAAGTGGCAACGCTCAGTTGACTCTGCCCGGATCGGAAAGAGAGAGAGCGGAGAACGAGGTGATGGCGATGAGGGAGCAGATCAAAAACAGAGCTTTGGAGAGAGACCAACAGACTGAAAGATATGGAAAGAGAAAGGGCTACAGATATGGTGCACTAGACTGAATGCAAGACAAAGTTGTTTTTCCTATCCTGATTTTGAAAATAAATGTCAAGTCAACTTACAGCAAAAGACCAAAAATATGCTGCTTTATGCAAATGTATGTATATATGTATTATTGGAAATCAATGAACAGCACAAAACAATGACAAATATTGTCCAGAAACCCTCACAGGTACTGCATTTAGCATAAAGAATATGCTCAAATCATAACATGGCAAACTGCAGCCCAACAGGCAACAACAGCTGTCAGTGTGTCAGTGTGCTGACTTGACTATGACTTGCCCCGAACTGCATGTGATTATCATAAAGTGGGCATGTCTGTAAAGGGGAGACTCGTGGGTACCCATAGAACCCATTTTCATTCACTGATGTGCAGGTCGGAGGTCAAGAGACCCCTTTGAAAATGGCCATGACAGTTTTTCCTCGCCAAAATGGATTCCTTAGGTTGTCTAGTTTCACATGATACCAGTATCTTCAGCTTTAAAACTGAACCCACTACAATCTAAAAATCGCAAGTTGCGTTAATGCGTTACAGAAATTAGTGGCGTTAAAAATAATTGGTGTTAACGCATTATTATCCCTTTAACTTTGACAGCTCTAGTTGAGATGTCTCAAACCCAAAAGAAAAAAAGAAATTGGCCACAACAATAGAGTATTTATTGTAATTTATTCTAATTGATTGAAGATTAATAAGAGTGTTTTGTTCTTTATGTGGAAGAATGTCTCTAGAAATGATAAATTAATATAATCATCTGTGTACTAGTGAGTCTGTGTGAATTTCCATGTGGATTTGTGTGTGTTGTGAGGGCTGTCGTGTGAATGTGTGTGTGAGTGCCAGCCCAGCCTGCAGGCTTGCTCGCGGGCTTCCAGCTCGACTCTTCAGTTATGCACCGTGCCAAGTGCCAGAGGGTCTGTGTGTGTGTGTGTGTGTGTGTCTGTGTGCGTTTCATGGATCTGAGTTTATCCTTTTGCCACAGCTGTTACCTCAAGCGATAATTCTGTGTGTGTTTGTTTGTGTCAGAGGGTCTTGGGCGACATGAATGGAACAGAGTGGAAATGGAGGGTTTGAAAGAATTTCAAGTAGCTACGTAGGACAGCTGTTGTGTCGGTGAGTGAAAGTTTAATGTTTGGCATGATGCATTATTCACATGCACACTTTCACACACATGTTGTCTTTGAGCTGATGCTCTTTTCCAGAGTGACCTGATTTTACTGCATCTCTTTGTAATTTCTGAGAAAAACACTGTTTTCATTCAACTGTCAAGCAGTTTTTAAACAGACTTTTAAAATGTTGCAAAAAAAGTTTAGTTTGAAAAGACAGTGTGAGTGTAAATTGACAAGTGTTGCTGGAACTTTGTAGGAGAACCAAGCCGCCAGGAAGAGCGCTGGGCGTTGAAGCAAATTGTCGTAGTGGCCAAATGGCGGTACTACAACTCCCGTATTCGTCACGTGATGCCATTGGGCCCAAAAATACTTTTTTCCATAGACTTAAATTTTGCAGTGTTTAGCACTGTCTCCTCACGGCAAGAGGGTTGCAGGTTCGAATCGGGCTCGGGGCCCTTCTATGTAGAGTTTGCGTGTTCTCCCCGTGTTAGCGTGGGTTTTCTCCGGGTTCTCCGGTTTCCTCCCACAGTCCAAAGACGTGCAGGTCATGTTCATTGTTTACTCTAAATGTCTCGTAGGTGTGAATGGTTGTCAGTTCTCATCCCCCACCCCCCACACCCACGATAAGCGGTAACGGATAATGAATGAATGAACTTCCCAGTATGAACACTATAGCCCTTATTTAAACCGTTAGGTCCTAAAAGTTGTAAAATGCACTGATAGCTGAATCCAGAGTTATTTCCCTTCCGTTCATGTGAATGAGACCCAGATCGAGGCTGGAGCGAGGGCTGGGAGGTGGAGTTAAAGGAAACGGTACTGCGCCTGCGCTATGGATGCGGAAGATCGCCGAAAGATCCTGGTACTTTATCACTCGGCAGTCGAGCCATTTTGGCTTCATGCGCCACTGAGACACACACATAGGAATGAACGGGAGCCTCCAACGCTGTTCTCTTTATACATCCATGAAGAGAATCAGCAGCATAACATAATTGTGATTGGCCCCAGTGCAAATTTTTTTTCTTGGGCCCTCGCCCAAAACACAAGCGCACTCGTGCAAACTTACGCACATACACACACAACCACTCCAGACAATTGCTTTGCCACCATGGAGAGGCTCATCATGCTCATCCCATCCTGTAAAGCAGCCACAGCGCCACATTTATCTACACTAATTTAACAGCGTGCCCTGGACTCAGCCGCCCAATAGTAGTCACAGACACAGATTTCAGTAGGTGCACATTTTGCAACATATGAGACGTAACAATTACATTGCTATAGATTTAAATCCCTGATAACAAGAACAAAACAGTATTCACCCATTAGAAGTTTATCCTGCAGGTCTTGTGTGCCGCAAAGTCATTAACAACACTGCTTAAGAACCACGTCCTTGTGTAGGTGTAAGAAGGTGATTTTTGGGTCCCTGACAGCTTCTGGGCACCAGTGCGCCGCACCATTGCATCTTCGATATTTACGCCAAAGAGGAGAACACACAAAAGAAGATGAGGAATAACTTTTTGTAAGATATCATACTAACCATTGTGGATACGTTGCAAGTATACAAGCACAAACGTGTGTTTGAGAGAGACGGGGAGAACAATTAGTAATTGGCAGTCTACTTGAAGGTCAAATATTCAACATAACACACAAACACCATGACAACAACTGAAAACAAATTACCCTGTGACTCTAAATTAGTCTCTCTCTCTCTCATTTCTCATTCTCTTTAAGGATATTATTTCCTCCTTGTACTGCATTTGTCCAGGTCTGTCTCGTTATCTCTGCCAAACACATTGACTCCGTCTTTCTCTCGCTCTCTCTCTCTCTCTCTCTTTATCTCTCTCTCTCTCTCTCTCACTCACGCAATGTCGACTGAACAGGGTGAAGGCCGTGTGTTTTTGGCGGTTCAGCTCTGTCCTCCTCTGTACTGCTGCTCTGAATGGGTAAAACGTTACACGTCTTCCTTTCACGCATGACATGATGAGGTGAATCCATGTGAGAGCTGCTCTAGCTCAACACGCTGTTGGCTGGCTGGCCTCGTCCTGCCATGGGATGATGATCATTAACAATGTCCAAAAACTGTACAAGGTTCCTCATCACAGTTACATAAACACTTACACAATCTAATGCAATACAGTCAAACTTCAAGTACGGAAATTAGCATGGAGTCAAATCAACAGCTCTCTCACACAGCGCCAGAAAAATATTAAAAGCTTCTCAAAAGCAGGATTCATTGCAGGAAAATTGTTTTGGATTGCAATAGACTCTAGTCTTTGTCCCTGCACCCACCCGCTGTAAATAGATGGGTAAATATTGGACTAATAAAAGATTATTTAAATTTTAAACTATGCCACTGAGTCTGCAAGCCTCAGATACTCAGGCAGTGAGTTCCAGAGTTTGACTGTAAAACCCTGGTCACCTTTTATCTTGAACCTGGATTAGGGAACAATCAGAAGAACTCTGTCTGAGAATCCAAAGCTTGCAGACTCAGTAACAGGTTAACCTGTTTGTCCGCGTAATCCTAATCCATGTGGACAGTCAGCTCAGACCCTTGCACACATAGGCTGATGGTGAACTTTTTGTCACAGGGACCCTCACGGCCACATGGATGTAGAATCTATGCATTGCACTCAACCTTTTAAACCCTAGGGTGCTGGAAGATGGGGTTTGTCTAGACAGACATACCCAAAATAAATCAAGAATAGCTTCACAACTACCAGGTCTATATGCATGATCTTGGTCTCTATGGATAGATAAGACCTCAGATAATTCTTCCCAATTGTCAGTAACATTGTGACTTTTACTATGCCTGAGTAAATTGTGATGAACCAAAGGAAAAAATGGCATTTTTATCTTGGCCTAAAATGTTTATAGCAATGATGCCATGCACAGAGCTGCCACTGAATTCATTCAGCAACTCCTTGACTACAACTGTGCCAAAGCAGATATAAATAACACAAAGCACATAGATTCTACAAAGGTTTAAGTAAGGACAGGACCAGGTCGACTCTCCATTTGGCACACTTGGATACCAAAGTGTGCCAAATAGGTTTTCTACCTCTTGAAAGGGAATCTGGCTGGATGGAGCCTTTTGCCATGACATTTACTCTGTGCATCATCATATTCTACCATTGTGCACAGTATCAAATAAAATCAATAAAAAACAACTAAACTGTATAATTTTGACTCCAAATGGAGTAGTTTTATTCTAATAATGAAATATGATCAAGCACAACTTAGATAATAACAAATAAGATCAATAACAATGTCAATAAGATAACAAAAAATAATCCAAAGTCAAATATGTACACTCAATATAAAAACGGTCAAAAATATTATAAAGTAAAAAATAAAATTTCTTGTGGGTTGATTTTGCAATTAAAATATTGATTGCCAAACAAACATTGTTTGGAAAAAATACACTTGGAGTGTTGTTTTAGTAGCGTCTGTTAGAAAATATTCAGAAAAAAGACCACCACAGCTTTTTATGAAGTTTTTAAAGGCAGTGTTTTAACAAACAGCTCAGCCAAATTCGGTACCGGGTCTGTCGGGTAAAAGAGGTTAAGGGCAGTAGTTGCAAAGAGCTGTCTAGTCCTTGACTATCTTCAGAGGGACTAAACCTCTGTGAACTGTAGAAAAGTTCAAGTGAATGGGCAGATTGAATAAACTGCACTAAAACAAGTTATCTGACCCATTAGTTCATACTTTGATTGGTTGGTTTATACTGCGTTTTGGCTGGTTGCTTGCATGTAGGATGCTGGTTTGAGGTGATCCTTGGCTTGTATGACAGTGAGCATTAGTTTGACAAACAAAGAACAGTCCCAATAGGTGTTTGTGTTTCAAAGAAATATCTGTTTGTTCAGAAGAAGAGTTGTTTGATTCTGTTCCAGGAATGAACTGCAGGTCATTGCACATGTCAGTGAAAATGAAATGTGTTGGTTCTGTCACTGGAAGCTTTTTGTTGTTTCAGTTTGTTTAATCACTCTTGATCACTGTGTTCCGCTCTAGAGTCACTTTCCATGTGTTTATATTCATATTTCAAACGCATTTCCTTCCGTCTACATCATGTTTAATGTTATGATACCGGTCATATTATCTGCCCAGAGAATTCACCCGTGTTTTTTGTTGCTGCTGTTTACATCCTTCCTGATGCAAATTCAAAAATAGGCACTACAGGAATGCACTGCTGTTTTTGTTCTGTTTTTGTTCTGTTTTTCTTGTGTAGCATAAAGGAACAAGGTTACAACTGCATTTCTTTGTGCAACCCTGTGTTGCAGAAAGACAATAAATGATCCTTGAACCTTGAATCTTTGAACCTTAACCTCTGGGGACGTGGAGCAGAAGCGATCTCATCCTTTGAAAGGTCAGCGCTGTTGTGTGGATATATCGGAGCCTCGGTGCTATAACATCAGGGTTATTGTCTATGGGAATATTGGCTGTAAGCCCCCAATGATTTGGTCTATCACAGTATTACCACCTTGTGTTGAAGCACAGTTCATGGTAATCCCAAAGCTGCTGCTGTCTCGTCTCTTGTATTTATTATTATGAAGTGTTTCTATCTGCCATATCCTCTGTGGTGAAATGACCTTCCCTCGCTGAGGGCGGAGTCATTCTTGTCTTCCAGGCTGAAAACTCGACTTCTTGTGATGAACTTCACATTATCGTCTCCCTGCTGAGCCAGAGCTCCAATCAGCTCGTCCCCATGACAGCACCCCTCTCCTGTTGTTCCAACACTTCATGATCAGTATATTGGTCTGAGAGTAATTTGAAATCAAAACATATTCTACGGTCATTGTTGATTATTTAGGGGTGCTTTTATACCCAAATGATTTTGTTTGTTTCAAACGAATTCTGGTGCGTTTGTCGATTTGGTTCAGATCATTTAGACTGGTGTGAAAGCTGTCGATCGAACGGATGCAGAAAGTAAAAATGGAATTCCATCACCCTCTCCTGGTTTCCTCCTGGGGTCACAATTCTCCCGTATTTCTCACAATTTATGGCAAATCTTCACACTTCTTTTTCCTTTTCGTTATCTTAGCCTGTTTCTGGAACTGAACAGTGTGTATAATCCCTACTGTTTCCACCCGGATGACAATAGAGCTACACCAACTGTCGTTTCCCGGTAGAAGAGAGCAGTCTATGCTAGCGACACAGTGCAGTTTGAGCTCATGTTCAAGCTGCGCTCGCGACACAGCGTGCAGCGCCTGAAGTTGGGCTTTGCTCGATGCAGCGAATAGCTGTCGTGGCGTGGCGTGGCGTGGCGCAGCGCAAGCCATTAGAAATAATGGGTTTCAGAGCGCAATGGTGGCATTGTCACATTGTGTCTGAAAGTACCTTTAGTGAGTGAGAGAAGGAAAGAGAAATGGAGAGAACTAAGAGAAAGAAATACTCAAGCAGGAGCAAAAATAAATAAAAACTGATGAATATTAGTTTATACGAGAGACACACCAAGTTCACACCAGAGGAGCAAATTATTCAGTTTTCTTTCCTGGGAGTTAAAGGTGAAATCAAAAGTTTAACATTAAAGATGCTGTTGCAGTGAACTTATTGTTTTGTTATTTTCACTCTTTTAAAGTCATCAGAATGCAGGAAACACATTTTGAAAATCAGTTTTACCATGTTGACACTGGAGAAGATAAACAAACACATGAGGTTCGGTAATGTGTAGCAAGACTTGCTCTCCTCAGGATTTTGATTACAAATTCTAAATATTTTTTGTAATATTTTATTGTTTATTGCAATGGTCCTTATGTCATTTTGTGTTGCAGAAATTACAAACTTTCTTTCCTTCGACCTGCTTCCTCCTCCTCAGTAAGTAGCTTTCAACATTTACCCCAATGCCTTTTGAAAATGAAGAAAATCGGCATCAACTCTCTGCATGCAGCTGTAGCCTGTACTATATAAGAGTGATGTTAGATATCAGTTATCACTCTTTAGCGACAGCAACAAGGCAAATCATTTTTACAAAGCCGCTTTTCTCCAGAGCCCAACAAATGAAGATTATTTTGGAGTGTGATATTGTAGCACAGTATTTTGGTTACCGACATGAATCCAAACTAACGGCTTTAAATAACTCCAAATGCAACGTGCACTTCAGAGCAAAACTGGTACAAATCACAATTGTTGATCTTGTGATGTCGAATCCTGGGAGCCCACTTTAAACTGCAGACCTTTAAAATATTAAACCGGCTTCAGCAGTGTGCTTTATGTAGCAGGCAGTATATAAAGAAGCAAAAAAAATACATAAATTAAACATGGGCACACTAAGAAATGATGACAGAGAGATGCAACCAAACAGGGAGCAATCAGAAAACAGAAAAGTGTAGGATGACTGTTTACAGCTGAAACTCTTCTCTGGATGAATCACGCTTTATGTTCATATGTGAGCTCTGGAGAGGTTTGCCTGACTCTGTCATTGTGTTCAAGTGTGTTGAAGTCATAATCGTGATATTTTCAACAGCATCTGTATAATCTGTGTGATCACAGCCCCCTATGATGTTAGCTTTAACAGCTAATCCTACAGACAGAGTCACAGAGAGAGGCTGCCTGTATGATTTTCTGCACCGGAGTGTGTGTGTTCGATTTTCGTTGAACCTGGAGAGCTTCATTGTGCTGGACGGAGCACAAGGTCAATCTCAACTGGCAGGTTTTTTTGGTGATTTGCTCAAGGGCACCTCAGCAGTACGGATACTATTGGTTTAGCCCAGACTCATTATTCATCAGGTCAGGTCATTATTTTCAGGCCGACCAGCAGTGTAAACCATACAACCTAGTAAAAAAAAATTCTCACATAAAGAAAATAATCCAGTTGGATATGGAGCAAATGATTACATGATTTTATAGTTTAATTACAATCACTGAATAGATTTACACAATCTGTTAGAAATCTACCAGGGCTGTCAATCACTTAAAATATTTAATCACAATAAAATGCAAATTAATTGCACAGTTTTTATCTGTTCAAAATGTACCTTAAAGGGAGATTTGTCAAGTACTTAATACTCTTATCAACATGAGAGTGGGCAAATGCTGCTGCTTTATGCAAATGTATGTATATATTTATTATATGAAATTAATTAGCAACACAAAATAATGACAGATATTGTCCAGAAACCCTCACAGGTACTGCATTTAGCATAGAAAATATGCTCAAATCATAACATGGCAAACTGCAGCCCAACAGGCAACAACAGCTGTCAGTGTGTCAGTGTGCTGACTTGACTATGACTTGCCCCAAACTGCATGTGATTATCATAAAGTGGGCATGTCTGTAAAGGGGAGACTCGTGGGTACCCATAGAACCCATTTACATTCACATATCTGGAGGTCAGAGGTCAAGGGACCCCTTTGAAAATGAACATGCCAGCTTTAGTACAGGTTTGGCCCGCTACGGCCTCCGAAAGGTTGATTGTGTTAATGTGTTAAAGAAATTAGTGGCGTTAAAATGTTATTAATGCGTTAACTTTGACAGCCCTAAAATATATTTATTACATTTGCATTTAAATTATACAATAATAGCTATAAAGTAAAAAAAACAAAAATGGATAATTACATTTGCTAATTTACAATTATATTTCCTTATTCTGTAAATGATTAATTAATGAAAAGAATGACAAAATAAATCTTTTTGGTTTTACATGTATTGTGTCTGTCTATAATATTATATCCCACAATTCATTTGAGTTATCTTTAAATGTTTTTTAACAGATAGATTTTCTATGAAGATGGAAGTCTTGATGGTAATTGAGGATAAAAATATGACAAAATATGATCCGAAGCTTATTTCAGTTTAAAAGCTAAAATGTGCATTACAAGCACAAAGTCGTCTCTGATTCATTACAAGCTTTATCCCGTTTTATGCTAATGTATGCGTGTATCATCAAGCCTTGAAGCCCGGAAGGAGGAAGCTTTTAAAGCTAATTTGCTTATAGAGCATGAGCTCACTGGGCTTTAGCATTTTAGTACACAGTCTATGTGTGAGAGCAGAGACACGGGAAGTGTTGCTCTGTTTCCATTAAAGGCTGTTTGCGATGGAAATTGGCGCAATTTCTTGTACGATGCTTTACAATGACAACACTAAAGATCCTATTCATACTGTGGCTTACAGTAGATTCTCTTCATATTGCCTCTCATGCTAATGTACAGGCCTGTACATGAGGCACAGTCGTGAGATTTCTTCAAGGGAAGAAATTGAATCTCTTTTACCCGACGGACCCGGTACCGAATTCGGCGTGTTAAAACACTGCCTTTTAAAAACTTCATAAAATGCCGTGGTGGTCTTTTTTCTGAATAGTTTCTAAAAGACGAGGCCTTAACGCCACTAAAACAACACTCCAAGTGGATTTTGTCCAAACAATGTTTTTTTGGCAATGATTTCAATATTTTAGTTACAAAATCAACGCAAGAGAAATTGTATTTTTACTTTATAATATTTTTGACCGTTTTTATATTGAATGTACATACTTGACTTTAGATTCGATTTTGTTATCTTATTTACATTATTATTGATCATATTTGTTATTATCTCAGTTTTACTTTATCACATTTCATTATTATAATAAAACTACTCCATTTGGAGCCAAAATTACACAATTTTTGTATTTTTTTTTATTGATTTTCTACTGTGCTCAATGGTAGAATGTGATGATGCACGGGGTAAATGTCATGGCCAAAGGCTCCATTGTGTGCACATAGCCTCCTGTAATGCATATCAGTAGTATTTTACAGCCAGATTCCCTTTCAAGAGGTAGAAAACCCATTTGGCACACTTTGGGTATCCAAGTGTGCCAAACGGAGAGTTGGCCTGGTCCTGTCCTTACTTAAACCTTTGTAGAATCTATGTGCTTTGTGTTATTTATATCTGCTTTGGCACAGTTGTAGTCAAGGAGTTGCTGAATGAATTCAGTGTCATCTCAGTGCATGGCATCATTGCTATAATTATCCACTGCCGAACTTCCTACTGCGAGGTTCGACAGCCGTTGAGCCGGGAATGTCCGATGACATCCTTCTGCATAATAAGTAGCCATGTGCTTCTGTGTACAGCTGTATGCATCTGTGCTCAGCTGGTCAAATTCACGCAAAAAAAAAATCAAACATGCTAGACTTTCTGTCGGGACGTCGGTTGTCGTGTACTATGACACACTACACGAGATAAAACAATCGATTGTCGCACACGACACTCATTTATCTTTCCCGATCCGAGTCGACACCCTACAACGGCCGTGTAAGGCTGTAATTGGGCTGATATCGTGTAGTCTGAACCGGACATAACATGTACCGCGACAGGCCTACTGTGTATACTTTGCAGTACTTACAATAATGCATAAATGACTCCTCATGAAGAAACTTGAAAACAACCTGCACTTCCTGTGTGTGTGTGTGTGTGTGTGTATAGTATGTTCATGCATTTAACTGAAAGTCTTTTATCACCAAGTTCCTTCTCTTAGCAAATGCCCCGCGTGCACACAGAGAAACTGGAAACATTCACACAAACTTTTACTCACTAGCTCTCTCGCTCACTCACCTCCACGCACATGCACGCACACGCACACACATGCACACACACACACGCACACACACACACACACACACACACACACACACAAACACATGAAATTTGCTGGATCAACACTATTCTATTGTCCAGTAGATTTGGACCTCTGAAACAAACACACACAGGTCCCTCTGGGCCGAGCTCAATTTGATTCATTAGAGTTTGACCAATCAGGTTTGAGATGTTGTTGTCACTGGGAAGGTCAGGAGGACCAGGGCTCATCAAATCACACACACACAAAGAAAGAAAAAGGTTCTTAACCTGACTTTTAGCCTTTAACTTTTCTTGAGATGCAGGCTCTTTCCTGTAATATACACACACACACACGCACACACACACACACACAGTCAGTAGAGTTAGATCATACATATTTCTTCTCTCCAGACTCACTGCTGGATATCTCTAATGAGAGACAGAAGAGCAGCCAAGCAGGTCTGTTTTCATGGTTTGGGCACCTTCGTTCAAATAAAGGGAAATCTAATATACTACGGCCTAACATTATATTTTAGACAACAGAATGCTTCCAACTTTGTGGTAACTGTTTGTGTTTGTCCCTTTCCTGTTTCAACATGAGAATGGCCTCCATGCACAAACCAGCTCCATCAAGAAATAGTTTTCCCAGTTTGATGTGGAAGAGCTTGACTGGCCCGTACAGAGCCCTGACCCGCCGCAGACCCTCCACCCTTTTCTACTTTTTTGTTTCGGCTCGCGGCGGCCGGCTGGTTTGTTTTGGTTGACGGATACGGAACGGATATGACGTCACGTTACTCAGACTAGAACAATAAAAGTGGTAACTTCCTTCTACCTCCACATAGACTCAAATGAAGCAAATATATTGATTCTGGCATTAAAACATTTATTTCAAAATCGTAAAAAAAAAAAATCACGATGTACTGTTTTTTCTGTCTCCTGATGTCGCTCTGCTTCGTGACATTGTTGACAGACTGAACAAACAAACAAACCAGTTGTTCCATCTCCTCTCTGCTGACTCATCTGTCAGACTCCTACTACTGTACTGTACCATCAGTAGTTGACATGACTCATTCACTGAAGTGGCATTCAAATGTAAACCTGGCATTTACAGGAAGCTGAGAGTCGAGTAGAGATGTAGTGATGAAATGTGACACATAATCCACTAAAGCTTTAAAGCAGTCGGTCAGGGGAGTAGCTATGGTTTTAATCTGGGTCTCTTCTAACCCGTGGGCTATCTATGAGGCTGATAACTGCTGATAACGTTGAATCAAACAGCTGATAACATTTGAAGCAGGTGCTTCTTCAAGCCTCTAAGTAAGACTCCAGTATGCAGAACTATTCAAATACACCATTTTAGAATAGGAGACAATAAAGCATTTATACTGCATTAAAATAACTGCATGTGATTATCATAAAGTGGGCATGTCTGTAAAGGGGAGACTCGTGGGTACCCATAGAACCCATTTACATTATCATATCTGGAGGTCAGAGGTCAAGGGACCCCTTTGGAAATGGCCATATCAGCTTTTCCTCGCCAAAATCTTTGGATCGTTATTTAGCCTCTTTATCCAACATGTTAGCATGACATGGTTGGTACCAATGGATTCCTCAGGGCTTTTAGTTTCGTGTGATATATCTTCATTCTAGCTCTAAAACTGAACCTGCTACAGTCTCTGAAAGACAGTGAAGTCGGTCGAGATCGCGGATCTCAGAGGGTTAATGAGTAATAGAACTATTGTTACTATAATTTAATTCATTTTAAATATACTGTACAAACAGAATCATTTAAGAGACCCAAATGTTCCTCAACGCCCATATCATTTTCCATCCCTCTGTCTCTTCTATCATTTTTTATTTTTCTGTTCTGTCATCTCTCAATGGCCTCCACATGTTTTAAACCAAGGCCTGTTCTCCTGATCTCTCCTCCTCTAAATATCTTCCTTTCTCATCCCTTAGTTTTTCTTTCCTCCCAGTTCTCCCCTTCTTTCATCCTCTCATCTCCCCTCCCCTCCTCTCCTCCATCTTACCTTCTCCCGTTGTCTTCTCAGCTAGTGTTCATTAGTTATGTGCATGGAGGGAATCGGCACGCAGCAGAGATGGAGATGAAAACTACATTTGGTTTTCAAATCCTGCTCTGTGATCGATTGAGCTTGTCTCATGTGAAGAAGCGTTTTTTGTTTTTTTTTTCTGCTCGCCTGATCAGAGGAAACTTGTTGATTGTTGTTTAATGCAAAGAGACATTTGACTGGAGCTTCCCTTTCAACTGAAGTGCTTCTTTTAGTAATGAGTAGTCAGGAATTCACCGGTTGCGTATAATGTCTATGTTGTGAATTATCCCTATTTGGAGGAACATTGTTTCACTGAGCTACTGCTAGTTCATCTAGACGTATATCTGCTTTGAATATCTGTCCTTGGTCACACAATCACAGGATTCAGTCCCAGTAGATTGGTGATGCCTCTCCACATATTAGACCGTCTGCAATGACTGAACTTTATGTGATCAGAAAATCAAAACTCACCAAGACTGTTATTCTACTTAACAAGAAGGCCATGCACCCACACATATGACTGTCTTCTTATTGCTTTTCTTACAAAAGCACGACTCGTATCTCTGAACCAAGGTCTTGATATCTGTGTGAACAATGAATGAACACTAAGTAAGGTTTGCTCAGTGAAGAAACTTATCTACTGAGACACTGTGAACCTCAAACTTCTTGTCTTGACAGTTATTTATACTGCAATAACTCATGCTTTCCCAGCAGGTTTGGTGCTCAGTTATCAATGAGTCTCAGTGATTGTAGATGTGCTAACACCAGTTATTTCTTCTCTTTTATTCCCTTCAGACCCCCCATCTCTCCGTGTATCTCCCTCCCAATCCATGCATCTGTCAGTCGCTTCCGCCGCCCGTGTCTCCAGCATGTCGCTGAAGGTCCAGACCAGCAACGTGACCAACAAGACAGATCCAAAGTCGATCAACTCCCGGGTGTTCATCGGCAACCTGAACACAGGGGTGGTGAAGAAGATGGACGTGGAGAGCATCTTCTCCAAGTATGGCCGGGTGCTGGGCTGCTCCGTGCACAAGGGCTACGCCTTCATCCAGTACGCCAGTGAGCGGCACGCCAGGGGGGCCGTGATCGGGGAGAACGGCCGGGTGCTGGCCGGACAGACGCTGGGTGAGTCTACATGACGCAGCGTGAATTATCAGGCTGTTCTCATCCCCTGTTTGTAATTATACCTACGAAAAGTAATATTTTGTATATAACCCACGTAATTTTGAACCAGGACGTGCAGGGGAGCAACTAAGGAAGTCAGGAGACGTAGTATAAAGAGCAACAAAGTCCACGTAGGGAGGATGTCGGGGTGGATGGACCTGTCAAAGAAACCCAGGAGAATGCTGTTTAAGGCCCGTGTGTCAGGTCAAGTCAATTTTATTTGTATAGCCCAAAATCACAAATCACAAATTTGCCTCGAGGGGCTTTACAATCTGTACAGGATACGACACCCTCTGTCCTTTACAGTACGACCTTCTCATCGGATGAGGAAAAACTTAACACAACATAGACAATCCATATGACAAAAAATAACACATATAATGTGAACATATGTGAGAAGGTGGATCCAGGAGGATGTCAAGCAGCTTCCCGGCATTGCCAAACAGACAGAGCCAGAGCAACACGACCTCCTCTCAATGTCAAACAGGTGGAGCCAGAGCAACATGACCTCCTCTCCACACCAGATAGGTAGAGCCAGAGCAACACAACCTCCTCTCCACGCCAAATAGATAGAGCCAGAGCAACACAACCTCATCTCCACGCCAACCAGATAGAGCCAGAGCAACACGACCACCTCTCCACGGCTAATAGATGGAGCCAGAGCAACACGACCTCCTCTCCATCACGAACCTAGAGAGAGGACCATATTTTTGTTTTTAATTCACAGTTGCTTAGTAATGTAAACGCATGTTACCCATGCCAATAAGCCCCCTTGGACTGAAGTAAGTTATTAGAGGCTGTGTGTGAAGTCATGTCTGTAAAGGGGGAGACTCGTGGGTACCCATAGAACCCATTTTCATTCAGCTATCTTGAGGTCAGAGGTCAAGGAACCCCTCTGAAAACGGCCATGCCGAAACTGAACCTGCAGCCAGTAAAGTCAGTCTCAGAGGATTAAAGGTGCTAAACTCCTAAAGAGCATCACAGTCCTTCCTGCGTTGGTACTGAATGTAAGTACTGGGCATGAATCAACATCCTTCCAAGATTAGCATCATTTGACAAAAAGACTGCCTGATGTCTGTCTGTTAAAAACTCCAGAGTCGGTTGACTGATGAACGTCTTCAGAGCATACGGTCCTGTAATAATCTGACTTAAGTTCAGTGAACTTGCTGCGACTGCAGAAACTTTGACGACCCCTGAGAGCGCCATTAGATCCATTTTCCTCTCGAGTGTTTATGTCTCTCTCCCACCTCTCCTCTGCGTTACTGTGCAATAAGATATCAGAGGGGAAATCAGAGTGTTGCCTTTACGCAGCTGGAGTGTTTTCTCCCGTCTGTCTGTTCCCTCGCGGCGGAGCGGCGAGAGACGAGCTGTCAGCGAGCTGCTGTGAAGAACTCATTTGGTTTATGTTCAGTCACTGCAGAGCTGCGCTTCTCTAATAGTCTCTCTGAGTGCAGTGTGTGTTTGACAGTGTGTGTGTGGGATGAGGCCATTTATGAATGAGTATAACTGAAAGTGTGTGTCTGTTTACATGTGTGTAACAGTGTGTATCTTAGTGTTCTTGGTTGAAGGGTTAATTGCTACCCCACTAACAACACTAATAGTACAGGGTACATTTCCCAGAAGGCTCCATCAGTGTGCCTGTGAGTTTTTAATGTAGAATAAAGCTATGACAGCTAAGGAGCTGCTAAGCGATGCTCTCTGCCCAACTGCTAGTATGTACTGTATGTATGTGTGTGTGTGTTTTGCTATGGGGATCATATAAAATCGGTCTTCTTTTCTGTCTCTCTACCACTCTCCCTCTCTTCTCAGCTCTCCAGGTAATTTCAGCCCCATGTGTATTTTACTGGGATGACTTAAGAGTTTCTATTATGAGACACGTTTTAAACTTTTCAACACATTATCACTGTCTTGGTGGGTTTTTTTTTGGCAGGCAAAACATGACTCAAACAATAAAAGTAACATGATAATGACGATTGTGTAGCACTTCATAAAACCAACATTACTGACAAGCTGCTTCACATTAAAGAGGTGATAAAAAGCAAAATACTGAATAGGGATGTCACGATACCAGAAATCTAGTAGTCGATACCAATACCAGTGAATTTCCACGATTCTCGATTCCAAATTTGATACCACGGTTAAAAAAAAAAAAAAAAAAAAATCCCATGCAATGTGTACATGTGTCTATATATATATCATCAGATTGCAAGCAGTAGTTTAAATTCACTGACATGGTGACATTTCACTGAGTAAAGGCTACACAAGGTGGGAGCAACTCATTGTTATACTTGCAAGTCACAAGTAAGTCTCAAGTCTGTGCACTCAAGTCCCAACTCGGGTCTCGAGTCCTAAACAAGCCATATGCACTCTTCACCAAATGTAAAGTCATTTTAACAGCAGAGTGACTGGATCCAACTGGTGCTCAGTAATGTACATTAGTTCTTCATGGTTTTCTCCTGAAATTGGATGCTGTTGGATTGGTTCAAACAAAGTGGATCTGGGGAGTTAAGTGTAAGATGATCAAATGAAAAGCCCAATAACATTCACTGGAAATAAAGACTCCAGAATTCAATAAAAAAAAAAAAAAACACACCACTTTTCAGAGATTTAGCAATAAGCAACAAAAGATAGAAATTCAGTTTGTTCAGTTCAGTTTTTTTCTCCACAAGTGAATCCTCTTCTCGAACATAAAGGATCTCTGCATCTCTGGATCTCGCTGCTGCATGGCGCTGTTGTGTGTGTGTCTCTGTGTGTGTGTGTGTGTGTGTCAAATTCCAACACAGAGAGCAGAGGACAGAAGCAGCCGCATTTGGTGCTTGGCTGGTGTTAATTTCGGACCATGCAGTACGGTACCTTCGGTACTGTAGAAAACAAGTACCGTCGCATTTTTAGAATTTTGGCATTGACTTGGTATCGAAGTATCAGTTCTTGTGACATCCCTAATACTGAAATGCAACAAATAAAATGAAATTCAGTAACACAGTAAAACATGGAATAATGTTGCCATGTTTATTATCATCACATTTTATAAAAACTCTTTGATTTTTAGGTTAAAGGATAGAGAACC
Organism: Sebastiscus tertius; assembly: GCA_916701665.1. Lineage (NCBI taxonomy): Eukaryota > Metazoa > Chordata > Actinopteri > Perciformes > Sebastidae > Sebastiscus > Sebastiscus tertius. The sequence continues at coordinate 3,448 of CAKAOH010041863.1, read as the reverse complement.
TGAGAGCTCTAAAATAATAACAACTGCTGAGGGGACAACTGATTCGCAAACTGCTGAACAAACCACTAACGAGAGCTGACAAGTTTCCAGTTTCATCATGATCATGATGAGAGTGTGAAGTGTTTTTTTGGTCTGAAATGACTGCTTGCTTTTCAGAGAAATATTGGAAGAGTCGATGTAGGTTGAGTTTGTGTTGCATTCAGGGACTTCCACTTTGAATAACAAGACCCTGCAGGAGACAGAATAAAATCACTGAGGCGTATGGAGCAGCAGGTGGACTTGTTGTGTGTGTGTGTGTGTGTGTGTGTGTGTATGTGTGTGTGTGTGTGTGTGTGTGTGTGTGTGTACACTGTTTTTCCCTATAGGTCATAAAGGGGAGGGTCAATAACAGTTTGGGTTGGCTAAAAGTGTGTGTGTGTGTGCCCTTGCAAACAATTGGACTTCTGCCATTTCCACACCTGGCTGCGGTCCGGCTTCTGGATCACTGCCTCAAACACACACACACACACACACACACACACACACACACACACACACACACGCACACACACACACACACACACAGACACACACACACATTCCCCTTCACGGTGAAGTTAACAGGCTTGAATCTTCATCCTCTGGCTGCTGAAAACTCACTTTCCCTCATCCGTCCGTCCATCCATCCTTTTATTATCCTCACTCCTCCCTTTTGCTTGATCTTCCAACACTTTTCAAAGACATGGAATTCATCCTGCTTTATGTTTTAAGGAATTTCAAACCCGTGACAAGACGTCGCTATTTGACACCCTGGGAACGAGAGCGGCTGGATAGACTGTTGAGCCAAACCTATCAATTCCGTTCCCGTACAACTGAACTGCATTCTCAGTTAAGTTTCAAGGGAAACATATTTTCTCACGGCTTACGGTCACAGTTTTAAACATGTGGTAACGTTGTAAATTTAAACAAAACAAAACAAAAAAACACAACAAAACTACAAGGTTTGGTTTAATAAAAGAAACATCATAGTTTGGCTTAAAATGACTACGTTTGTTGCGTTATTAAGCTACAGACGTAAAATAAGTGAACGTTTACTTTTGGTTTCACATGGGAGACATGAACAGCGGCCTCTTGGGTGAAAGTCCTGTTTGTTTGTCCCATCCACCACCCGTGACCTCCTCCATACGTGAACTACCATGGACTATCATCACAAATATATTTGTGATATGTCAAAAACAAACGTAATCCATGACAAAATATGTTTCCCTCGAAATGTAATTCACAATGCAGTTTAGTAGTATGGGAATGTATTTTTTAGGAGACTGGGCTGGTTGAGCTGTCATGGTGTTCCCCATAGACATATATACATAGACGCCGCATTGACTCCTGGATACGTCAAAGTGGGCGCCATATTGGACAGGGCAAGCCTGGCCTGTAACCCTGTACAAGTGAACAGTGGAGCTGCCGTTTTTCTGGATAAAAAGCACTAAAACATCTACATTTCTCAACCAATTTCAACGAGTCGTTTTATATTCAAACGTTTATGATCTACGAGGAGTAACGTTAATTTAATGTTAAGATTTTTTTTTTTCTTTTCCTAAAGATTTTGATGAAAAACTGTAAAATACATTAACGTCACTGCTTCCGGTTCATGGATCAGCGGTCTGTCCTTCGATATGATTCAATCACTTATTAGGTAATTATTAAAAACTGGTACTATCATATCACATTTTCCTTTAAGCATTTTTCACATTATCAACAGTTCAAGTTAACGTTACATCTTTACAAAACGTTTGCTTCTGTAACACCAGATAAAAGCTAGCTAACGTTCCTTATTGTTAGCTAATCGATATAAGCTAATGTTAGCTTATTGATGTTCATATCTGACATGATATCGTGTTTAAAACATGAAATGTTGAAATGTACTTCCTTATTATAAATTAATTATTTTCTATCACGTCGGTAATTCAGTTCATGTCAGCCTACGGTACACACTCGTCTCCTGAGCGTCTAGCAGCGATTATAGCTCAACTATCCAGATTCTAAGTAACTGGAGACAAAACTTTATATTCCTACTCCACGTAGATCATAAACCCTTTAATATAATAACGACTCGTTGAAATCGGTTGAGAAATGTAGATGCTATAGTGCTTTTTAATCCAGAAAAATGGCAGCTCCCCAGTTCACTTGTATAGGGGTACAGGCCAGTCTTGCCCTATCCAATATGGCGCCCACGTTGACGTATCGCTGCAACGGGTTGAACCTTCCAATGCGGCGTCTATGTATATACTGTATGTCTATGGGGTTCCCTGCCTCTCATCCAATGCATGCTGGGATAGGCTCCAGCCCCCAGGGGTCCTTAACGGGATTAGAGGATGGATGGATGAATGGCTCATACAGTAGGTGTGGATGGTTGTGTCCTCGTGTGAGCTCAGAGCAGCTATTAACTCTCCACCCACATGAGCTGGATGGAGACATAAAACAAATGAACCCTAATAGTCTGTTGAAGAGAAAAACCACAGAGCAGTAATCAGCTGAGGAGAGGAGGCTGGAGAGTGGACCCTTGAGGGGATTCCACATGTCAGTGTTTGTACCATCAGATATGGAATTACCGATCAACACGGTGTGGTCCCTGTCCTTCAACATGGGTTCAAACCAGTTAAGCACAGTGCCAGAAAGTCCAACCCCATTCTCCAGTCTGTCTAGTATTATGTTGTGGTCGACCGTGTTGAAGGCAGCACTAAAATGAAGTGAAGCTTTCCCACTGTCTGCGTCTAAGTGGATGCCATTCAAGACCTTAACAAGAGACGTCACGGTGCTGCGGTGTGGTCGTCATCCTGCCTGGAAAACATCGAAACAGCTGTTTAACAACTGTTTTTTTTCCCTTAAAAATGCATTTTCCTTATTAATCCTAAATTGCTGTAATTAAGATTACATCACTTTTTACCCGTCCTTTTTTTATTCCCATAATTAAAAATATGAAAACAGCACAGTACATGAATATGTTTAATCTGTGATTGTTTCTCAAATTACATTTTTAATCACCACCACAGCTCTGTAAGTAATGCCGGACATTCACTTTACCCCCTGAGACTTTACTGTTGTTCAGAGGCTCTAGTATGTTCAGTTTTAGAGCTAGAGATATCAAGATATCATATGAAACTAGACGAACTAACTGGCATGGCCATTTTCAAATATATAAATGTGTTATTGTCTCCTATTCTAAAATGGTGTGTTTGAATATTTCTGCATACTGGGGTCCCTAAACAGTCTTGAATTACATAAATTGAGTATCACTGTAAAGCTGAGACTCTTGTGGATCCAATGAGCCCAACTGTATTCATGTGTGATGATGTTAGTCCCCATAGGAGACACTTCATTGACCTCACTGTATAAAATGACCTGTGGTGACCTCTAGGATGATCACAGCCTCATGAAACTTTACAGCCACAAACTAGAGACCTAGAAC